>JAWPHD010000543.1:157500-441675 GCA_037043455.1 Cyrtodaria siliqua | reverse complement strand
GTATGTTATACATACTACGGCTGATCGAATGGTACAGGGTTACAGTAGGAAGAAGGTGTAAACAGCACCGAACACACCAATGGGTACCCCTGTAAAGTTTTATTATTGACAGAATGCGCATTTGGCTCAAGCAGGTGAGGAAAACTTTAAAACGTTGCCATCTCATAACATTAAAGACAATACTGAAATGTTTATTTCAGAATAATTAAGTCTAAGGGGTTGAATGTATACCATGCTCTAAGATCAAATAAATGGAAGTGCACCATACTAAAAAACAGATAGAGTCTGTCCCGGCTCGTTGATTATTTAAAACCCTCGATGGGTAGGCAGCGCTTCTCGGTGTTTAAATTAACAAACTCGCTGAGACCAGACACTCTCTATTACATGTAGTATGATTTACTTCTGGACCCTGTCAGAATATAACTACCGTTCTCTAACTTGAGTTTATTGGAAGTTAGAGCATGGTGTACCTCCGACCCCATCGGTATTCTGAATTAAAAGAATTAATGCCTTGCATTCATCAAAGTAAATTCATCAATCATATTTCATTGACTATTTTCATTAATTCGATAATTGTTGCTTTCATTATTTAAAAGTGACTTGTAGGCCCAGGTGATTTAGTAGCCTTCTTTGCGTAAAGTATTTTATTTACATTGTTAATAAACATGTCACTGTAATATTTACTGACTGACTGACTCCCTTTCTCCCTCCCTCGCTTACACATTCAATTAACTCACTTGCTCGCTCACTCATTCACTGACTCACTCACCTAACTTGCTTGCTCGCGCATTCATTCACTGACTGACTCACTGACTGACTGACTGACTCACTCACTCACTCACTCACTCACTCACTCACTCACTCACTCACTTACAAATTGACAAATACTGACATGAAAAATAATGCCTAATTGTATTGCCTGATTCAGAACGGAACTCGCACCTGAGTTCGACAGACGGAAAGCCATTGCCATGACTGAACGTCTTGACACGTACGACTCGCCTCATCATCTTCACCCTAAATTTGGTTATATCACGTAAGTATGTTAGTTATTATTTACGCTTTCACCTATCATATTAAAATGATATATAACATATAAACAAAATGTACATAACACAAGTAGTCGAAATACATTGACATATTAACTGTTTCTTCGTCATTTAAAGTTCATACTTAGGTTCCTGAGTATACTCAAACTTGTAGTGATTCTGTGCATGTGCCGGTCGAAGATTATATGGAATACCACTTAGGTGGGGCGATGCAGCTCGGAAAAAACAAGTCTTGATTTTCATTAAGATTTGAGTGTGGAACCATAAATCCCGTACAGTGGCCTCTGGTTAATCATGTAGTAGATGGGATGAGGTATAGTGCAGGTGGATATTGCGATGAGTTTATTGACAATCCTGTACATCATAACCAGCATTACAGGTTTGTGACGTTCCTGTAGAGTGTTCCGGTTCAGTTGCTCCAGCATTGGCAATAACACTGCTTGTTGTTCGGTAGTCGCCGGTTACATATCTGGCTGAATTTCGCTGAACGCGTTCCAGTCAGTTTCGGAGTATGTGTATGTGGATCCACCGACACTGTGAATGCGTAATCCATTGTTGTTTTAACAAGGATTATGCAGCACTGTTGTTTGCCTTTCTGTGTTCTGTGGGCAGCTTCCAGTATTCCTTCTCAGAAATGCAAGGGTGGTGTTGGCTTTCTTGGAGGTGGCGTCGATGTGCTTATTCCAACTTAGGTTTGAACGTATGTTCACACCTAGGTACTTCGCGTCAATGACAGTTTGCCTCTGATGGAATATGTTGCTAGTATCGGTTTACGTTGGTTAGTTATACGTTTTACTTCGCATTTGTCTGGATGAAATGCCATTTGAGATCTGATTCCCATTCCTATAGTCGCTCAAGGTCCTCTTGTAGATATTATATTGTCTGCTTGTCACAGGATGACCTTGGTGGATGGGCTAACTCAGGAAAGAATCAATGACGGTGAATGCATTTACATAAGTTTAATGCAACCTTTAAAATATGCTTAATATATATACAATTATCTAAAAAAACAAGCGAATACACAAATGAACTATGAAAAGAATGTTCTCCTGAACGTTTAAGACGTTCTTAGTATTGTTATAAATACTGAATGTCTAAGACACTAAAGTGTTGTTAACGCTATAACAATGTTGATCTAGCGCGATAACTGTGATGCGCGAGAGCTCATGAAGATGATGATGCGCGAATTCAATGGATGATTGTCATCAAATGCCTTCTGTAAGGGTTGATGACGCGATGCAATGATAGTTAATCTCCACTGAGATTGTGAAAGATATTCCTCCAGTGAGGACTGGTAACGGGCCCACCTTGTGTCCCGGGGGTTGTCGTTAGTAAAACCTGGCTGAGCAGGTACGGGGACCGTCTCCACCGCTTGTAACGTTATTCGTGGAAGCTTAGCTCCACTCCTGGATATCCAAACCTAGATGGCTTACTCCAACCCTGGATGGCTTATATCCTGGATGGCTTACTCCAACCCTGGATGGCTTATATCCTGGATGGCTTATATCCTGGATGGCTTAGGCTGTAATTATACATACGTTTTAGCTGTCGGTTTACAAACATAACAATCTTGCATAATTATCATTACCCAAACAAATCATTATTCAATCAATATATGTAAGCTGTACTAATGATGAGTAGCAATGTATACATATTCTACAACGCCATGTATACGCTATGTACGTCGCTGTTAATCAATGCCCCTAATACATGTAATATAAACATGATCAAATAACTCATATATTACACTCACTGAGTTATGTTTGCACGCAATGTTAACAATCGTGTATTACAATCACTGAGTTATACGCCAACGTTAACTAATGCACCTATTATCCACTGTTATCAAATTAATATTGTTTTACAATTAATGATCAATTACAATAATTACATCTAATAAAGTAACTTCAAAATCATATGCTAGTCTAAAGTTATGTTTGAGAAACATCAATGCCAACCGGATGTCGTAACCGCCAAACAAGATGGCGCCGCCCACTGAATACAAATATACGATAAAAGTTTAATAAAACTACTAACCACATGTTGCCTGTGAAATTTGCCGTCCAATCTCTGTTCCTACAAAGTAATATCGATGATCCCGGCGATAGCTAGAAGACAATGGGTTTTATAGCAAACATTACGCCCAAATCATTATTTGCCCCGTTCAGTCCGTGACAAACGTGGCTAAATCTACAGTATTGAATCTACACGCGAGGCCCTTATACAATTTTGCCGTTTAAGGAAAATATACCTATACGTTTACATGCATTAGCACAAAACTAAACTTATGACACGGCCTCTCTGGCGGCCACTTAAAATGTGCACGCTTTTACGTGTTACATGAATAGATCATGAATATTGTGAAATTGTTTCACCTCGAACAATAGATTTTGGGTGTAACCGATACAAGAGCTATATACGACCAGTACGCTCTACCCGTGACATTTTGTGACAACATCTCCCCACTTAAAGAAAGTGCTACACTTTTAAAATTCAACAAAATGATAATTAATATTTACACGTTAAGAAACTATTAATTCTTCTGAGCAAATGAGCGACAAAACGTAGAAGCTGATCGCTCAATCGCTTGAGTATGTTAACTATTACTACTGAGGGATGCAACCTTCAGCCAGTACAACGACCGTCTTCCGGAAAACATCCACTGCAGTTATAACCTAACTATAATATGTAATTACAATTTCAACACTATTCTACAATTGTACACTACCCTGTCGTAACATATACTATTATTGTACAATACACTGCAATACACTATTGTATTAAACCGGTCATTATGTGCGGCGACTTAAATAGTCTGCCCCAATATTGTCCTTTCCACGGATTGCTTTAATTTTCATCCGGTAAGGCTGCAGAGTCAGTGCCCACCTCATTAACCTACTGTTAGCTACCTTAGCTTTATTCATATAAGCTAACGGTTGGTGGTCAGTCTCCAAGACAAATTCCTTACCAAAAACATATCGGTGGAATTTACTGACACCCCACACTACTGCAAGACACTCCCTTTCGATAACAGAGTAGTTACATTCCCGGGGTAATAGTTTCCGACTTGCGTAAGCCACGGGGAGACTACACCCATCTTGCTCTTGCAGTAGGACTGCACCCACCCCGATATCGGAGGCATCCGTTCTGAGGATAAACTCCTGGTCAAGTTCAGGTAATTTTAGTATTGGGGTTTTGACCAGACTCCCCTTTAAAGAGACAAAAGCTCGCTCCTGGCTTTCCCCCCAAGTTATCCTATTGGGTTGACCTTTCTTTGTCAAGTCTGACAAAGGTGCAGCTATAGCCGAAAAGTTTGGAATAAACTTCCTGTAAAAACCCGCCAACCCTAAAAATGACCTAACTTGTTTCTTTGTCTCGGGTCTTGGTGCTTCCTGAATTGCCTTAACCTTGTCGGGGTTTGGTTTCAATTTCTGGTCCCTCCCGACAACATGACCCAGACACTCTATATCTGCGTAACCTATGTGACACTTGCTAGGTTTTGCAGTCAGTTTAAACCGGCGTAGCCGTTCCAACAGATTACGTAGAGCCTTAATATGGTCTTCAAATGTTGTTGTAAACACCAGGATGTCATCTACAAAACTGTCTGTGTTGGACAAATCCTTCAGGACTTTCCTCATTAACCTACAGAATGTTGCTGGGGCGTTTACGAGACCAAAGGGCATGACCTTGAACTTAAACAGTCCTTGCGAAGTTTCGAAGGAGGTCATCTCTTTAGCTCGGTCTGTAAGTGGGACTTGCCAATAACCTTTACTGAGGTCTAACTTGGAGAAATACGAATATCCCGCAAGTTTAGAGAATACCTCCTCAATATTAGGCATTGGCTCTGCATCAAAGATGGTACGTTTATTAAGCTGCCTAAAATCGATACAGAATCGAATTGACCCATCTTTCTTCTTAATAAGTACGACTGGGGATGAAAAATGGGGCGTTTTGAAGGTTCGATGACACCCAATTTTCAACATGTCTTTCACCTCCTCATCAACAATTGATCGGGAGTGAAATGGAATGGGATACCCCTTAATTCTTATTGGTTTCCCCTGATGTGAGTACAATATCATGTTGCACTCCATCTGTCTGCCCCGGGTTTTTCGGACAAGACATCACTGAACTCCGAGAGTAAAACTACCCATCTCTCGTTTGCTGCTCTACACTAAGCATGCCCGATATGTCTACATCGGCTGCTGTCCTCCTTACCTACACTAATGGGAAAATACATGGGACTAGTGTCCTCACTACTGTCTTCCTCACTATCCTCAATAACTGCAACATTAACTACGGTTAACACCCCTTGTTGCACATTATCGGTTCTACTTATATACTCTTTCAGCATATTCGCATGAAAGGTCTTTAAACTTTCCGTTTATCTCGATACGGTAATCCATAGTGTTCACTATCCCTCTAACGTAAAAACGGACCTTTCCATTGTAATAACAACTTGTTATTGTCGGTCGGGAGTAACAGTAAACACCTGGTCATCTATCTTAAACTTCCTAGCTCTAGCTTTCTGGTCATAGTACCGTTTATACTTGGTACTTGCCTTAACTAACTGACTTTGAGCTATCTTACAAGTCTCCTCTAGTTTTCTCCTTCAGATCTAAAAACATACTGATATGTAGTCTTAACCTCATCACTATCTACTTCACCTGCCCACATCTCTCTAAGAATCCTCATGGGACCTCTAACTGACCTACCGTACAATAACTCAAACGGAGAAAATCCTAAACTCTCTTGTGGAACCTCTCTAAATGCAAACAATAAAGCATTGAGATACTTGTCCCAATCTTTGGGTCTCTCGGTACACATACGCCGTAACATTTGCTTTAACGTCCCGTTAAATCGTTCGACTAACCCGTTTACACATAGGGTGATATGGTGTTGTCATGATTTTGACGCAAAGACAATAAACCTGCTTACTTCAGCCATAAGTTTCTGACGTAAACTGTGACCCACAATCAGTCAGCATTTCCTCTGGTACACCTAGCCTACTGAAACATATCAACTAATGCCTCAGCTACTCTCTCAGTTTTCAATTGAGGGCAATGCGACTGCCTCCGGATACCTAGTTGCATAGTCTACCATGGTTAAAAATGTACCTATTTTTTCCTATCCGACACTGGAAAAAATTGGTCCAACTATGTCTACGGCTACCCGCTTAAATGGTGTATCTATCAGTGGCAATCTGACCTAAATGTACTTTGGTCACTCGACCTTTTGGTACTGTCCTTTGGCATACATCGCAGGACCTACAATACCTAGTTACATCTCCACTAACGCCTGGCCAATAAAAATTCTGCCAATACTCTATCTGACGTTTTCTTTACGCCTAAATGACCTCCCATAATCGACTCATGAGCTACCTTAAGCACTGTCGTTTCTATACTGGGTAGGAACCACTAATTGGTGAAAACTGTCTACTACCACTATCTTCAAATTCTCTGTACAATAACCTATTCTTATGTACAAACTTACAACTACCGGACCCTTTACACTTCTTCACTACACCATCCTTGGCCTTCACCTTACAAGGACCTAATGACTCGTCTTGAGTTTGTGCTTCTATAAACTCCGCTTTAGATATGTCACCTACGGCTGCAGGAACCTTTAATTTTCTATAAGCCTGAGCTTGCTTCTGAACCTGCGCTCTAGTCCTCTACGGCATTACTTATGCTACTTCTAAAATCGGACATTACCGGAAGTGCTGAACCATTCGGGTCATCCATACATAGTGCCTCTGTCGTCCCTTTAAAGAAAGGTGTATCTACATCTATTCTCGCTATTGGCACGTGCTCTACCGACTTATTTAGCAACATACACGGTGACTGTTTACCTACCAACTGGTCATCCGTAACTAAACTACGCCTAACTACCACACCTGTACAACCTGTATCCCTCATTACAATTACGTCCGTGCCATTCACTCTACCATCTGCCGTTGGAAGATTTGCATACGGAAAGAGACATGTTCCGATCTTCGTCATTACACCATCCGCTTTTACACAACAGCTACTACTCTCGGTTTTAATAACCGGACTATTACTACCTCTGCCTCTACCTCTACCTCGGTTTTGACCACCTCTACCTCTACCGAAATTCCATGGGTTGTTAAAACCTTGGTTCGGACTACCTACATGGTTGTCCCCTCTACTATTGTCACTAAAATTGTCTACGACAGCGGACACTTTCACCGCTTTCCTACACTCATGTGAAGCATGATTCCCATTACAGTGACGACAACGAATAAAAGGTCTACCTATGTTACCACTATTGCTACCTCCTCTAGCACCCATCGAACTACCACCACCTCGATAGTTTCCACTCTGGCCTTTCTGTTTATGATCGTCCCCTTGCCTATCTCTAAAAGTTCTGTCTTTCGACACTACATTATGAGCTCCACCTCTAGCCTCGGCAAACTGATCTGCTTGTGTTGCCATTTCTCCTACACTAGCTAATTTTCTTTCTTTCAGAAATAAGAACAGATCTCTACTACAAACATTGAATAGCTGGTCCCGCAACAAGAAATCTATGAGGCCCTGATAAGTCTGCGCTACTTTCCCTAACTCTAACCACCTATCTAAGTAATTTCTAGATCTACTAATAAACTGAATAAATGACTCGCCTTTCTCAGGCAGACAAGCTCTAAACCGCTTTCTAAAACCTTCTTCAGTTAACTCAAATCTCTTTAAAAGAGCATCCTTTAATTTGTCATAGTCAAGAGCATCTACACTAGGTAATCTAGAAAATACATCTAAGGCCTTGCCTCTCAATAACGCACTTAAATGAACTGCCCACTTATCTTTGGTCCATTCCTGTAACTCAGCATAACGCTCGAACCGTAACAAATAACTGTCCATGTTATCTTTGTCAGCATCAAAGTATGGTAACTTCGAACCTTTTAACTTCCCAGAATAACTATCTTTCCCTACAGTTCCACTGTCCTTACTATGTGTCTTAGCTGCTTCCAACTCTAAAGCTAACTTATGATCAAACTCTTTTTGCTCCCTTTCCATTATCATCTTAGCCTTAGCTAGTCTACCATCTGTTTCGAACCTCTCATGTTCTAACTCTTGCTTCTCCCTTACTATTCTACTTTCATCATCTCGCGTCTCTTTAGCTAACCTGCCTTCTAATTCTAGCTTCTCTTTATCAGCATCTAGCTTCTCTTTAGCTAACCTACCTTCTAATTCTAACTTCTCTGTGGATAGTCTACTTTCTAATTCTAGCTTCTCTTTAGCTAATCTACTTTCTACTTCTAACCTATCTTTCTCTTCATCCCTTTCCCGCTTTGCTAATTCTCTTTCCTTAAGTCTAAATTCCCTTTCCCTAGCCTGTTCGTCTTTAACAAAGGTTCTAAGCTCCTCTCCAGCATACCCTAACTCCTTTCCCATTTCCGTAAGATCCTTTATGGACGTCATGTCTATGGACATTGTGGACTACTAACTACAATAATTACAATACACACGTCACTAATAATTCTACTCAACTAACTACTAATGGTAAGTCACTGTGTCCTCAGTAAATACCTGGGCATCATCATAGGACAAGTTACCTACACATTTGTACTAGCGCTAACTACTAACGGTTATGTATAGATAGTATCTAGCTTCCACAAAACATATACCCTACATAAAATATCTATATTTGATATTGGACATAACCTTAAACAATCATAGAAATGTGCATAACATGTACATGTATATTTACTTCTCCCATCAATATAAGTATACTCGAGTGTCACAACATGAGTAGAACGTCTTGTTCGCCAACCTAATTGGATACTATGTGTATATCAAGGGAGGTAAAACAAACACCCAAATTATTGAGCAAAAGTGCCTCAGACCCACTCGTGTAGACCACTGCGACCTCGCGCCACGGAAAGAACGGACAAAACAACAGTTTGGACTCACCCTACCCTTGTCGTGTCTTGACTTGTCTTCCAAGCTGTGGCCGTGATCGTCGACAGTCGCCTTGATGGATCAGAGGGTGGTACACAATTCTAAAATAATAAGTAGAGATTTAGTATATCATAATAAAGATCACTTATTGATTCTTTCCCTCCGTAGTCGCCCAAAATCCCACTTCTGACACCAGTTGTCACAGGATGACCTTGGTGGATGGGCTAACTCAGGAAAGAATCAATGACGGTGAATGCATTTACATAAGTTTAATGCAACCTTTAAAATATGCTTAATATATATACAATTATCTAAAAAAACAAGCGAATACACAAATGAACTATGAAAAGAATGTTCTCCTGAACGTTTAAGACGTTCTTAGTATTGTTATAAATACTGAATGTCTAAGACACTAAAGTGTTGTTAACGCTATAACAATGTTGATCTAGCGCGATAACTGTGATGCGCGAGAGCTCATGAAGATGATGATGCGCGAATTCAATGGATGATTGTCATCAAATGCCTTCTGTAAGGGTTGATGACGCGATGCAATGATAGTTAATCTCCACTGAGATTGTGAAAGATATTCCTCCAGTGAGGACTGGTAACGGGCCCACCTTGTGTCCCGGGGGTTGTCGTTAGTAAAACCTGGCTGAGCAGGTACGGGGACCGTCTCCACCGCTTGTAACGTTATTCGTGGAAGCTTAGCTCCACTCCTGGATATCCAAACCTAGATGGCTTACTCCAACCCTGGATGGCTTATATCCTGGATGGCTTACTCCAACCCTGGATGGCTTATATCCTGGATGGCTTATATCCTGGATGGCTTAGGCTGTAATTATACATACGTTTTAGCTGTCGGTTTACAAACATAACAATCTTGCATAATTATCATTACCCAAACAAATCATTATTCAATCAATATATGTAAGCTGTACTAATGATGAGTAGCAATGTATACATATTCTACAACGCCATGTATACGCTATGTACGTCGCTGTTAATCAATGCCCCTAATACATGTAATATAAACATGATCAAATAACTCATATATTACACTCACTGAGTTATGTTTGCACGCAATGTTAACAATCGTGTATTACAATCACTGAGTTATACGCCAACGTTAACTAATGCACCTATTATCCACTGTTATCAAATTAATATTGTTTTACAATTAATGATCAATTACAATAATTACATCTAATAAAGTAACTTCAAAATCATATGCTAGTCTAAAGTTATGTTTGAGAAACATCAATGCTAACCGGATGTCGTAACCGCCAAACAAGATGGCGCCGCCCACTGAATACAAATATACGATAAAAGTTTAATAAAACTACTAACCACATGTTGCCTGTGAAATTTGCCGTCCAATCTCTGTTCCTACAAAGTAATATCGATGATCCCGGCGATAGCTAGAAGACAATGGGTTTTATAGCAAACATTACGCCCAAATCATTATTTGCCCCGTTCAGTCCGTGACAAACGTGGCTAAATCTACAGTATTGAATCTACACGCGAGGCCCTTATACAATTTTGCCGTTTAAGGAAAATATACCTATACGTTTACATGCATTAGCACAAAACTAAACTTATGACACGGCCTCTCTGGCGGCCACTTAAAATGTGCACGCTTTTACGTGTTACATGAATAGATCATGAATATTGTGAAATTGTTTCACCTCGAACAATAGATTTTGGGTGTAACCGATACAAGAGCTATATACGACCAGTACGCTCTACCCGTGACATTTTGTGACACTGCTGTTGTTCTAATCTGCCTGTTAACAAAGCCACCGTCAGCAAAGAGGCGACAGGTAGATGTAACCTTTTCTGGAATGTCATTAATGTATATCAGGAATAGTAGAGGCCAGTTCCCTGTGGGTACGCCTGATGTCACGGTTGAGGTGGATGAGTGTTTACCTTCTAGTGCCACTGCCTGTGTAGGGTCGATTAGGAAGTCTGCAATCCACTCGAGTAGCTTACCACTCACGCCGTAGAACTGTTGCTTTACAAGCAGTCATTGATAGGACACCTTGTCGAAGGCTTTGCTAAAATCTAACAAAACCGCGTCTACTTGCTCGCCGTCGTCGCGGCTACTGGCTATATCTCGTATCAGTTGAAATTCACAGGATCTAAACTTCATGAACCCATATTGTACGTCATCCATAATACCAAACGTAACTAAATATGAATAACGTGGCTGTGTATGTTGTTCTCTTGGAGTTTACAGGAAATAGAAGTGAGGAAAATGCTATCGGGGCCAGTTGCCTTGAGGACTTTAATTTTGGAATGTTAGTGTTTTCCCTTTAGTGAAGTCCGGGGTAAATTGCTTGTTTCTTAAACGTTGTATATTTCTCTCATTTCCTTGTCGTCATGTATGTCGACAAAAATAATGCACCAGCAAGGAAATAGTATTATTTTGTATACTTCGCTACGTATTTCCGAATATTAGTGGCACATTTTAAAACACAATACTAAAGTATTCGAAATTATTATGTGTTGAATAGGGATAAATGAAGACAAGCATTCAGTATTCTAGCGTGTGTGAACTGATACATGTTAATTCCAGTTCTTGATCATTGATGCGAGTCAATTCTTACGGATAGTGGGAGGTGTACAGCATGAGTTTTACCCAGGAAAGGAGGGTGGTCTGCCTCTACCACAAAACATTCGACCGTCATATATAACCTTGCATGTGTTGAAAATGATGTAAAACACCATACAAACAAATACAAACATTTTGTTAATTGTCGAACGTGTCCGAGCTCTAAGTGGAGAGTGAGGTTTGTTGCACCATAAAACCTATTTTAAACCCCCACAGCGGCAGTTTTCACTGACCGTTCCAATGCGGAACTCCTGTTGTCAAAACCCCTTCTGTTTGTGGTGTCGCCTACTTGCCTTCTCTTTATCCTTGTTATACCCTTGTTTTTGAAAAAATCAGGGTATATCAATATCGCCTCCGTTAGACCGTCCGTCCGTCCGTTACCGCATCTCCTCCTAAACCGCTGAACCGAATTCAAAAAACTTAGGATATTCGAACTCGGACGTCTGCCAAATGATTGATTATTTAAAACTCGGATGTCTTCCCTGGGGTTGGAGTTGGCGGGGGTGGGTGGTGTTTGGAGGGCAAAAGGGGGTCAATAATATTTTATGTCTCAAATGAACAGTTTGATGACGGGATTACAGTGTATATACTGTGGGGCTGGGTGTGTGTGGCGTAGTATATCTGTCAGAATCAGGAGATCAGAGTGTGTTAGACTGTTTCAGAGCTAAGCCATGTTGTAAATACGCTTATTAAAAATGTTATTAAAATGGAAGCATCGGTATTCTTTGCAGTACACAAGGCAAAGTAATATTAAGAGACGCCACTAAGATACAGTTATAATTTTGCAGAACATTTTCTTTACAGTTTATGGCCTAGAATAGATAACTTGCATTTCTATTTTACATTTTAGACTGGATTGTTCGGAGAACGACGCGTACTTGCGCCATTATAGAAGCTGTCGGCATGGGCCGGACGGATGTCCATACAAACGGGTTACTGATTTAAGTGTGATTGAATGGGCCAATGCAAACATTGCTTCAAACGTGAGAAAGGTGCGCCAGAAAATATTTGGAATAACACGCTTACCATAGAGATACAAGTAGCGTGTCAATACGTGCACACTATGAATGCATACTAAACAAAAGTTCCAACGCAACATGTTTATTTTCCATATTTTATTCTATATAATGTTTACTGTTTATGATGTGTTACTTCACGGTTTCAGAACTGTAATTCATTATTTGAAGATTATGGCCCGATATGTATATAGATGGTACATTCTCAAATACGTTTGTTTTCTTACCTTAATTTTGAATAGATGGTTGCACTACTACAGCCTTTAAATGTTCTGAATATTGTTTAATCGCACTTAGATATGTTATCTGCTTTTTAATTAGTACTTTACTGTTACGTGTGATACGCAGGCTTGATAAACTCTGCTCCCAACTTAATTACATTTTGTTTATTTTGCCCATTGTTTTCTCGTTTAGGGCAAAGCAATTTGTTAGAATCTGGGACCACTGGCCATGGAATGGTATAAAAATACCTCATTGAATGTTTCAAGTTCACCGTCATATGCATACCATCTTCGGGATGGCTCAAATATTCGTACTATTGACACTTTATTGAGTTTGGCTCAACCCGGGCCTATAGAGCGTGCACGGTAGCAAGAGAATATGTCGCTACCGTTCATGAACCGTCTCAATCAAACCAAGACTGCAATATTTGGTGTATTTATCGTGTACGGCGATTTCCAAATTTCTCCTTTCATTCTCTTTTCACATGTCTTGCCTTTTATTAACATTGTAATTGTTGTTTGTGTTAAGGCGTTTGAAAGATGCCATTGTGTCCGCATTGGCCATTTTATCATCGGACATAATGGCCTGGACATAGGGGGTAGTTGTTCGGACTGAAAGAACAATTAACATATGGATTAAAGAGACACTTACTGTTTTTGATTAAAGAGAACCTTGCTAATGTGAATTAAACGAACACTGGATAATTTTATTTGGACTTAATTTAAAAATTGGATATTAATGAAAAACTGGATTTATGTATTCTGTAAGGGAATATTTTATGTAAATAAATCTGCTAGTTATATAGTTTTGACTGCTTTCTAATTACATTTAAAACTTGTAACAGAAATTGGGGGCTCGTCCGGGATAGACAGATTGTCGGTGCTTTAATAATGTATACATTGCTTTTGGCAATAATAAAATAATAAATAAATAATAAAAGCACAAAATTAATTGTACATTTTGTACATTTTCAGTATTATAAAGAGTGAAACCAGCTACAATCAAAATGTTTTTTGAACTTGACAGATATGTTGCTACGCCTTTCCAAGAGAAGTTTGATTCACTTAACAAATATGAATTGCTCTTGCTTGCAAAATATTATAAGTTATCGAAATGTAAATATTCTTTGAGATAATCTGAGTTTAAAAATAGTTTGGTGCAATTGTTGGGTGATGACATTTGTTTTGGAGAGGAAGCATTAATAGTACAGCTCCTTCGTGAATAGAGTGTGCACTTTGGGTTAAAAGTATGAAACTTGACACACTGGTAGAGATTTACATACTAAATATTTCTGGCTATATGGCCAAGCAAAAAACATCCAAGATGGCTACCAAATCCAAGATGGCCTCCAAAATAATATGATTATTTTTGTGTTTGTATTGTTTGTTTTTTTGGTACTGTAATTTTAACTCAAATGTTCATATTTATTGGTGTGAGATGTAAGGTTTCCTAAAATAATGTATTATGGTGTAAATAAATTTGTTAATTATATTTTTTTGTTGCTTCCTTTCTCGTTACATTTAAAATTTTACATTCTAACACTATTTACTTTTTGGTTTATTTTGAAATGTATATTGTATATATATAATATTGTCATACTGCAAAGAAAATTCTCAGGATTTCATTGGTCAATGCGCCGTAGACATGAGCCCATGTCTACGTCTCGAGACGTGAACATAGGACGACTCCAATACACAATAACAAAATGGCGACGATAACGTTGCCGATTCGTTTCGGAAACCGCCGATTGTTTCCTTCCTATTGCTTTTCTGCGCTTTCCACTGTGTGTAAAAGTCTGAAATAATCTTAAGTGTATTTGTTTTGGCAATTTTACAGATAATAAAACATTAGCGTTAGTGATAAAATACGTTTATTTCATTAAAAATCCGCCAAATTTAACGACGTTAGAGCGATGACGTCACGAAAGTATACAACGTCTAGTTAGAGGCACGTTGCGGAGAAATTGGCGCAATAAAAATGAAATCGCGTCTTTGGCTGTTTTTTTTCTTAATTTCTTAAATAAATGGTTACAACTAGGAAGTATGACAAATTCGTTGAAATTACATTCCCCCTAACGGCTCGGGGGAATATATATTTCCAGGCAGGGAATGTGAGCCCATGTCCCCTGTCAAGAATCCTAATAACTAATAATGTTTTACAGCACGAAACACGATGTCTTGCGTAACACAATGACCCCTAAATATAGGCAATTATGTCCACAATGGCCTCTTTTATGTGTGTTTATGGTACTGTGTTCTGTAAAAGCTACATTTCCTGTTCGGCTTTTATACCTACTTTCAGAAAATTTGGTATAACAAGAAGTAATACATGTATCTTATCCATCAGACAATTCAATACGCTTACGAAGTGTTTCTGGCTTTTAACATGAAGTACAGATCTGATACGAATATCAGAAAGTGATGAAAATTAATTCAAGCACATTTAAGCATATCCACAGTCTACAATTGCATTGAAAAACTCAGTAAGCAACTATATTTGTTGCCATGTAATTCTGAAATAAGGGTCCATCACATAAGTAAAATAGACAAAAGCGTTCATGTTGCGTTAGAACTTTGTTTCAATGCATTAACGGTGAAGGGAAAAACGAGCATCTGCAAGGTTGGTATCCATCTCCAAATACAAAAAAAAACTCACAATGTGCTTCAGTTGCAAATAAAATGGGTAAGTGCTCTAAATCCGTCCTCGAATACCGTCTGGTTTAGTTTATGAATAACGTTTTAGTCTTTCTCCATTGGCTGGAGTCGTGACTGTTTTTTCATTGCACCAAATTCTAATAACCATTTTTGAGAATTAGGTTTGCGTTATACTATTATAATATTAGCCAAAACATACTTGTATGGAATTACTCTAAATAGGTCTGCAATCCATCCACAAATTCTTACTCGAAACTATTGTAACTCATTTTTTTCTGAAAAACGATTTTGTTACATTATCCATATCAGATACTGACCCTTTATAATGTCGCAAAATATTAGAACTAGATTCTAAAATTTGGTGGAGAAAAATAAAATGTGTCATATTATTGAATCTCATACAGCTTCTTTTTTTTAATGCGAAACTATTGTAACTCAGCTTTAAATCACTTAAAATAGGTTTGCATTTGTTTTTGATTAAATTTTCATATAAGGGATTGTTTATAGCCAACAAAATTATGTTGTTTCTTGCAAATTTATTTAAGATATTATAATAATTTACACTAGTATTGCTTTCAAAAATAATTTTGCGCGAAACTATTGTAAGTCAAATTTGATTCTCATTAAACTTTACAATATTTACATAATAATTATTCCAAATGAAGGTAATAATAACTGCTATATGTTTCTTATGTGAAATATAAGTTAAATTAAAGATGGAAGAACTTTAAGGAGTTTTATTGCATACCATTCTTAGGACATTAAAGGTTATTTTGTATTAAAAACGCGTTGATGAAAGTATGTAAGGTTGTTTTTTTATTCATTGTAGCCTCCACTTAGGATCACATAGTTAGGGCTATTAGTGGTTCCTCAGAAGAATTAATAATTATTGCCAAGCCACTTTTTTCCAAGCTTTGCAAACTGATATGAAGTTAATGAAATGTTGTATTTTGTGTTATCTGGTAAAAAAATGTATTGTGAAAAGCTTTTTTAAACATTGCCGAAACATCATGTGCATGAAACAGTATGTTTTTCTGTGTAAAGGATTGATAGGATGAACAAAAGTCATGAAACAGCTTAATATTTTAAACTTTTAGTGCGGTTTATTTACAGATTTTCATTTATTTGTGATTTCCAGGAGTAAACATTTATTTTAGGCAAAATTAATGATGTTTTGAAATTGCCAATTCAATTTAAGTATTTCTATCTGTAAAGTGGACAAATTGTTTTATACTTTAGTGCTAATAATGTTAACATATTAAGCAAGTTTTACACATCACTCTCTCAAACAATGATTGTTGAGTTCGAATTTGTGGTAATTGAGAAGAAATTTTAGTTCATTCTCTAAGTTCAATGAAAAACAACATGATTTATTAATATTACTTACCCTCACGTGTTTATAAATATTTTTAAATGATTATTAATCATGGTAATTAATTAGTTATTTAATAATTACCTTATAAATTATTTACTAGTATTAATAAGGTGAGAAAGTTTTCCCATTGCTTTGCGAATGTCGATTGTTCTTAGTATCCACGTTCAGGTGATTCATGACCAATAGAAATAGCCTAAAATATTAAAAATGGAGCCGAACAACATAATTATGAAAAACAACTTTATAATCTTTTTCGCCATGATGGTTTCATCTATTATATAAAGCAGTAAGTAATACTTATAATATCAAAGGTCAGGGCTGGTATAAACTCTTTAGGCCATCCTTAATAAACAGTTTGTTTGCGGTTTCCCTGCCCAAGATTTCATAAGTGGGTTGGAAAGAATTGCTTTGCATTAAAGGGACCCATAGCAATCTTGAAGTATTCATCAAAGTTTAAATTATGAATCCAGTATAAGTATAACTTTAAACCTGCTTGTATATAATTATATTAAAGGAAATATAATTTCAAATTCTACTTCTTTCTTCTGTCATAGGTTTTAAATATAATGTTGGTGTAATATAATCAACAATTAATAATATGTAAAAACAATTGCTTTGAATTATTGAAATAACTATAAATAATTATTTAAAACATGCAAGATATTTGAAAAAACTAACCCGATGCCACGATTTTTAAATACATAAAGCTTGCCGTGTGCCTCTTCAAGTGAATGGTTCCATCCAGGACAGGTTTAAGTAATTTTGCAACTTAAACTAACACAATTATAATATATGCCGAACTCTGCAGTTGCAACTAAGACACTATTTGATATGGGATTATTCAATCAAGTTTAATAATACTGGAAATCTCATTGTGGTCCAATTCTTAAAGTTTTTACTTCCAACGCCCCTACCCCACCCCCCTACAAACAACATACACCCCTCCACATAAACCGAAAGAGGAGACACAGTTGTGCAAGAAGCTAGAGGTTCAACTATTCAGTAAAACCCATTGTCTCTACAATAAGCTAATCGCCACAAAAAAAACGTGTTTGTTAAAATAGCCACTTGCCATAAGAAATTTTTACAAACACTTTTTAGCTTTATAAAGAAATTATAAGATATTGCACTCCATACAAATGTTCTTATGTTATCTTGTCTGAATTGTGTGACTTTACTACATTAAGCGATCTTTATAACAAGTATTGTCTATAACAAGTGTTGTCTATAGCATATTTCAATGTATTGTTTGTTTAAAAATCAGTTATTTAAATAATATTGACTTACAATAGTTTCGAATAAAAAAATATGAAGTCAAAATAGTTCTCATTTAACTTAATGAAGAGGGAAAATATTTAATAATAACTATGTAAAAGTAAGATAATGATAACTGCTGTATGTTTCAATTGTGAAACTAATCTTAAAATGAAGATAACATGATGCTGAATACATGTGTGAAGTTTCAATCCATTGTGTAATACGGTTTGGGAGATAAGACGATCAAGTGATGACAATTATAGCTCTTCTTTCCTTCAGGAAAGTCTAGCTAAAACGGAACACAAATGTTAACAATATGCTGAAGATACATCAATTCTTATGGATGGAACAGATATGTCTTTAAATGAAATAATTCACAGGGCTGTTTTTCCTTCATAAACAGGGGTCAATATTCGGCGTCTTCCCCACTTCCCCTATTTAACACATAAACAGGCGCCTTCCCCTATCTAAAAGACTACATTTTTTCCCTCTTTGGCTGAATTTTTTTTGTTTTTTTGCTTAACATTATTTCCCCCTCTAATTTTCTCAACATTATTATGTTTGGGATACATTTATAAAAGACGGTTTATCTCAAATGTACCTCTCTTGCATATTAGCACACCTAAATGTTCAATTTCTGCCTGGTACACTGTTCCTCCTATATCTCGAATCGCATAATCTTTTCCCCTTTAACTCGAAAATCGCGCTTTTTCCCCATATGAAGGGCCTGGACCTCTTCCCTTATTTCCGAAAAAAAGGCCCTGCTTCATGTATTATCTTATTTTGAAGAAATGTCAGGCCTTAAAGTAAACTTCGTTGTTTGGATAGGAAAGAAAGATTTAGTTCAGAAACAATTAAAACACGATGGAAATTATCGTGGGCAAAGAAATGTAATTAGACTTTTTTCATGTACATTTACAGTAGACAAACAAAATGATGGACACAAATTATAATCATAAAATACAAACAATAAACGAGAGGCCACTAAGACTTACTCTGGATGAAGGTTAAATATGCGGCCAAAATTATTCATCATTTGAGTGTAAAGTACCTCACAAACTGCTCCTTGGCATAAGGATTGGTAAACAATTTGTATTACGCTTGCTATAAACCATGATGATCCTGCTAAAAGGGAATAAAAAAAATTACTGAAAAGAGAAAAGAAAATATTTGTCTCGCTATACTTTATAGAGGACGATAAATTAATGTTTAATGTTTCATGCAAAATATTGAAGCTGTGATTTTGTCTTTTGGAGAAGGAGATTTTTCAAGTTTTCCTTTATAAAACATATATCAGCCCAAGGCTTTGCGCTGGGCCATTGATGAGGCCCAAAGGGTCTAGAACCCTGACTTTGTTTGACCCCGGGGTCACTATTTGAACAAACTTGGTACAGATCATAAACTAACTAGAGGTTCATTTTAGTAAAAACAGATGTCTCCTTCACTGGGGAAAGGGAAATAAATCCACATAACATCATGTGACTGGAACACGATGACGATATGTACAACTAGGCTTCGCACAGATCATTCCTACTAAGTTTCACTGAAATCCGGCCAGATGTTCAGGAAAACTTCTCCAAAGTGTGTGTATTACAACCTTTAAAGGGCTACAACTCCACCAGAAATCAGTCATATGGACACGGCACCGATATGCAGAACAAGTCTTTTCTACACTGTATACTACACGACCACATAATATTATCAAAGACAAATTGCTTCAGCTTATTCAAAAGACATTTGCTAGAGAAGGTACAACTTTTCTAGCTTGTAATAATGTCAGGGCTTTCTTTACTAACGCCCCCATTGATCAGTATAATTTGTAGACTTGTACTGATGTTTGTAGAGCCTTATCATTTCTTCTGGATAACATCTTTATAAGATACGGTAACACTATTTACCGCCAGGTTGTTGGTATTCCTATGGGTACTAACTGTGCGCCACTTGTTGCAAATTTGTTTTTGTACTGCTATGAAAAAGATTTTATGTTGAGTTTTTCACATGCTAGCCAGGGTGAAATTATTGATGCCTTTAATAATACTTCTCGGTATCTTGATGACATACTCAATATTGATAATCCGTTCTTTGCTCATATGATTACTAACATTTATCCACCAGAGCTCACAAAAGCCAACAGTTCGGATACAGTAGCAGCATTTCTCGATCTTCATCTCTCGATTTCAAATGATTGTATTCATACTAAAATCTATGATAAGAGAGATGATTTCGATTTTAACATCGTTAACTATCCACACCTGGATGGAGATGTACCTCATACGGGGTGTGTATCGCCCAGCTCATTCGATTTGCTAGAGCGTGTAATGATGTTATAAACTTCAATGATCGAAATCAAGTTATTACAAGTAAACTTCTTCAGCAGGGTTTCGTTATCACAAACTACGTAGATCTTTCTCTAAATTCTACCGCCGCAACGTGGGCCTGCTGGAAAAGTACAACACAAACTCAAAACACTTCTGCGACTAGGCATATCACAACCCTCGTTTTATGGAGATGTGGTCTATAAACTTCGAAAGTTAAAGGGGTCTAAAGTGTTTCCTGACGGCTTTACAAATTTAATCAGGAAGTTCGTCAGAAAATGATATAACCTTTTGGTTTTACAGCGCAATGCATGTTTAGTGATCACCCCTCTACAGTCAGTCATTACGCTTCACTTTTCACTTGTGCGATGACTGGACTACCTCTAGGGGCTCTATGATTGTACCTACTGAAACCCCAACTAAGGGAGGTGGGTGCATGAGCTTTCGTCCCACGGGTTTACTGGTCGTACCCTAGATTGGGTTTCTCTTTAGCTGCAACTAATATGGTTGTTCAGTACGATTCTGGATACATCCTGAGAAGCTTATTATTTTGTATGTGATTCTTAAGTTAGTTTCTCTGGATGTGGAATTTATTGTTAGAGAATTCCTTTTGATGGGATGTAGTTTTGTTTACACTGTCTTGTCTATTTGGGCGCTGACGACAGTATAATAGCGAGGGTTGTGCGCATATAAAATCAATTATTGCCTACTGACCGTTCCAAGTCGGTAACCCTGTCTTCACCACCCTTTCTGTTGTTTTTTGTCTCTTTCATTGTATTATCAAGTCGTTGTTTGCAGTACAGTGCGGACCTACGATGCCATTGCGTTCGGACGCTGTGGTTTCTATAGGACCCTATATCTCAATTTGGTACAGATTATCTAGTACTAGTTTGACCAATGTTTCTGTATAAGGTGCCATAACTCCGCCAAATATCATTCAAATAGAACATGACAACGATATGCGCAACTAGGCTTACTGATACTGATCATTCCCTATAAGGTTTCACTGAAATCAGGCCAGGGGTTCAGGAGAACTAGTCCGGAAAATGTTTGTGTATCAGGGGACATAACTGCGCCAAAAATCATTCAACCGGAACATGACACATATATGCACAACTACACGTAGGCCTAGTACTGATCATCCCTAAACAGTTTCGTTGAAATCCGGCCAGGAATCCAAAGAGACTAATCTGGACAATGTTTGTGTATTAAATTAGTTTTAAAGGGCCATAACTCCGCCAAAAATCATTCAACTGGAATACGGCGACGATATGCACAAATAGGCTTGATACTGATCAACCTTGCCAAGTTTCGCTAGAATCCGACTAGGGGTTCAGGAGAACTACATGTAGAAAGGACAAAGTTGGTGCATTAAAACCTATAAAGGGATATACCAAAAATCGTTCATCCGGAAAATGGTACTGATCATCCCTGCAAAGTTTCGTTGAAATTCGGCAAGGGGTTCAGGAGAACTAGTCCAGACAAAGTTTCTGTACTAAAATCTTTAAAGGGCCATATCTCTGCCAAAATCATTCAACTTGGACATGGTGACAATATGCACAGCTAGATTTGATACTGATCATCTCTGCAAAGTTTCACTAAAATACGGCCAAATGAAGGCCTTATGGCCTTAACGACGAAAAATACAGCATTCTTAAATAAATCAAGGGCCATAACTCTGGTATTACTTATCCGATTTGGCTGGTTTTCGAATTTGTCCAAGCTTTTGTTGATATTAACAACCTGGTAAAGAAATATGAAAAGATCGGACAGGGAAAGTAGCATTCAAGGAGGACAGTCAACCAAACGTTTGGTATGTATCGGATGAAAAATGAAAGCCTTATCATCTTAACGAGGCAAAACTAGTCCGAGCTTTCATTGATATATATATAACCAAGCCGTGCAAGTTTGGTAAAGATCAAATAATAATTAATGAAAGTGCCAGAGTGGTCACACGGCAGACAAGACAAAATATGGCAATATTGTTCGTTAATTCAAGGCCCCAAAACTCCTGTGTTACTAGTTGGTTTTCAAAGTCATCCGAGATTTCATCGATATTAATAATCTGGTAAAGTTTAGTAAAGATCGAATGGAAAATGAAGGTGCTAGAATGATATCAAAAAGATAACACTTTTTTCTATAATTCTCGGAATTTGAGGAAAATAATTTATTCTGCAAAGTGCTTGTATCTGTCTAAGTCAGTCCACCGCCATATGCATGCCATCTTCGGGATGGTTAAAATTATGTTCTATTGATTTTATGAATATTGACTTCTGCTCAACCCGGGGCTAGAGGGCGTGAGCGGTAGCTAGCATATTTCACTACCGTTCATGAACAGTCTCAATCAAAGCGAGACTGCAATATTTTGTATGTGTCGTGTTCGGCCGTTTCCAAAGGTCCATTATCATACTCTTTTAGAAGTCAGTAATTATAGTAAATAATGGATGAAATATAAATAAAGCATAGTATTTTCATATTTACTTAATCGATGAAATATTACATCTTTCCCAAAATGAGAAATAAGCGCGTGGTGGACAGACCTGGGCCTATTCCCAATTTCATTGAAAAAAGCCCTGGTATTGTATTGTATATTATTATAAGGACTATGTTGGAGTTCACGGGCATCCCATATAGTGATACAAGAACTATGTAAGAATCGCAGGGCCTCTTAGATAATGATGAGTTATGTGTCTGAGTACACGGGCCTCCCATACAAGGACAATTAACATGTCGCCAGTTGTCAATCCTTTATCCATTTCAACCAATCAAACCAGAACGATACCTCCGACAAACAACAGCACGTGTATAAAGCACGTGCAACTATGTTATATTAACTATTGTCAACATACTCCGACATCAACAATATGGCGGAGATATCTAAGCACTGGCGACATGTCAATTGCAGAGTGCATGAGCCTCCCATATAATGATATAAGGACTACGTTGGAGTCACCGGGCCTCTTAGATAATGATATGAGGTCTGTGTCAGAGTCCACGGGCCTCCCATATAATGATATAAGGACTACGTTGGAGTCACCGGGCCTCTTAAATAATGATATGAGGTATGTGCCTGAGTCCACGGGCCTCCCATATAATGATATAAGGACTACGACGTCCACGGGCCTCTTAGATAATGAGGACTATGTTAGATTGCACGGGCCTCCAATATAATGATAAGGTCTATGTCAGAGTCCACGGGCCTCCCATATAATGATATAAGGACTATGTCGGAGACCCCGGGCCTCTTAAATAATGATATGAGGTATGTGCCTGAGTCCACGGGCCTCCCATATAATGATATAAGGACTACGACGTCCACGGGCCTCTTAGATAATGAGGACTATGTTAGATTGCACGGGCCTCCAATATAATGATGAGGTCTATGTCAGAGTCCACGGGCCTCCGAAATAATGGTATTTAACTAAAAGGAGCGAAACAACTTGGTGCGAAACGAAATTATAAATCTGCTAGGCTTATAGATTGGCATTCGCAACACCTCGTACACTGCTTCGCAGGATGACTCGAATGTAATACGCAGGTTTCCATATTGGTTACGTCATACTAGCGTGACGCGTGTCAGATTCCCGCCAAAACGAATTTTCATTCAAAATCAAAGTTATCTTCAACATTTTGCAATGTCATTTAGCCGATTGCTCCATCTTTAGTTTATTTACGTGAAAGCAGTGATAAAACATTCATCTGTATCGTAAATAACAAACATGCATCGCAAATCATACATCAACACGTGTGGCAAGCGGCCATAATGTTTATGTAGCAACAGCTTAGCAACAGTGCACTATTTCCTGTGCCGTTGCCTTCCGGCTAACAGAATGTAAAGATTTTGAACATACCGAAGCGCCGTGATACACACGAGGCGGGATCCCGAAGATTGGCCGAACGTTCACGATTGACTGATTGGAACACCTTAGCAAACATAGTTGTAAATATGTAAAGCAGTTTCATATACCAAGCTTTTCTGAATAAATTCAAATATATAAACGTACCAATAGACTAATTCAACTCTCCTGGAAATATTACTAGTTTAGAAAGTTGACCTACATCTATCAGGGACAGAAGACAAGATGGATTTGATTTTTATGCAAAAACTCATGACGTCATCTGCGTATTAAAGAACTCACGGGCAAAATAGAATGGAAGATAAGAAAATAAAACGGTAATTTAGACTCTCCCTTCAGAATTAAAAAAAAAAGCGGTTACCGGACCTAAAAGTCAAAAGTCAAAAGTCAGTAATTTGCACTAAACATAGTACCATGGTCGAATACATTTATACTCAGATCCCATAGAAATTTATTGCAGTGGTAGACGCCAAAATGGCTGTGGGTGTTTTTTGTGGATACCTAAAATTATATTTAAGCTGATGGTTTAAGCTATGTAATGGCAAATCATATGACATCAACAATATGGTCCTATCTCGTGAAATGATACAAGAAAGCGGAAGTTCTCAACTAACCGAATCCGTATTTAGAATAACAGCTGGTGTTAAAAATTCTAACATGTTTTTGCTTATTTCCAAAGATCAGACAACAGTTCTTTTCACAATTTCCTCATATTTTATATACTTTTAAACACTGATGCTAATTGCTATTTACAATCAGGTAGATGGGAAGAAACGGCGTATATTATCCAGAAACTGAATACAGTTATGATAATATTATAAGAATATTTAGAGATGTTATTAATTATTCTTACAAGCAAAATGATAAAAACACAGGAACTTTACTTCACATAACTTTACTTAACGTATCTTTTTGGTATGCTATATTTTGATTTAAGCTATAAAAGTGATAAAGGGTATGAGAGTGGACCTTTGGAAACGGCCGAACACGATACATACGAAATAGTGCAGTGTTGGTTTGATTAAGACAGAACGGTATTGAAATTTGTTTGCTACAGCTCACGCCCCCTAGCAATGACCCAACACAACTAACATTAAGATGCAAAATAAATGACCTTCCTGGAGCTACATTTAAAGTGTATGCGTTGGTTCTATATGAAGAAGATGTTGATGCTATTGGAAATGAATTAGTTATAGTTTCATCGAACTTTTAATACAAATGCCTTACATAAATTATTCAGTACATTTAACAGAAGGGCAAAAAAGAGGTTTAGCAAAAGCATATGGAAACAACAGTGAATTGTCAGTCAGGTTAAAGAATAATCTACTAACTGGGGCTTTTCCGTTACTGCTGACAGCTACTCAAATTAAAAATATTAAGCTAAAAACAACGGTCCTGGCTTAGAGATAAATATATACAACTCACAAATGAGGTCTCAGTCACAAAACGGAGGCTTTTTGGGATCATTAGCTGGTGTGCTGACTAAACCAATATTACCAACATTTGCTAAATTTGCTCCAAAAGTATTAGCACCACTAGCACCGGAGCACTTAGCGGTTTGAAGACTACTTGAATTGGTAAACTATTTGGTAATGGAATGGAATGACAGTGGTAAAAAACAAGCACTATTTGAATCAAATACATTAACGCCATTACAAAGAAAAATGATAATAAAGTATAAAGGTTGTTGTCACAATAAACTAACAAAGCAACAACATCAAGAAGGAGGATTAATTGAACTTCTTGCATCACTCTTCTTGCATCACTAGGAACTCCTTTGATTGGATCTCTTATTAGTTGTTATTATCTGGACAGGCAATGGTTATCAAGTAGAGAGAAAGGGGAAAGGACTAAGAGTTGACCGTGGACATGGTTTACAAATACATTCACAAATCAGACCATAAAGAAGTATCACATTATTTTCAAAAACAAAATTCAAAAATTCGAAAATGAGCCTATTTCTAACTTAGACATAATAATTCGGGTTCACCACACTGAGTTAGGTATAAAAGACTTCAGGGCTATGCCATTTCTTACTCAATTGAATCGTTTTGAACAAACTTAATATCAAGTAATTTAGCAAACATTTTGAGCATTTATTGTAGAAATTGGTTCTTCGGAATAAATTGCACCGTGTGCTACATATAGTTACCGTAGCCATTTTAATGTAACATCTAACCATTTTCAATCAAATTTAATTACGTGCATCTGATAATTAGCCGTGTAAAGTTTGGTCATAACTGGACCAAGAAGAGTTAGCAAGTTAATGGCAACTGGCGCCGAAGAAAAGAAGTCTCAATATCTAACTCAATTGACTTATTATTATATGATGCATCATCATTGTTTTCTATCCATACACTATTTCTTGTCATAACTGATTACATCTTGAAGATTTAATACAATTACAAACAGGCTAACGCGCGAGTGATAGGCGAAACACAGACTGAATGGCGTTAATTGGGTTTACAGAGAGGTTTTGAGAAAAACAAATCATTTCAGGAAATTGCATTCACGGAGGGAATAACTGCTTTATTTCAACAAAAGGTTGTCTGGATTTTAAACAGTGTTCTTGTAGCATCCTTGCATGAAGCAGACTAGGATATTGTCAGCATAATCTGGAGACGTAATCTCTCTTAGTTTGAACATATCATAAACTTAATACCGCTTTATTGTGTGAGCTATTGACAACTAAATAAATAATGTCTAGGCAACTTAATGATTGGTCGTATATAACTTTTGCACATGCTCACTGCTAACCCACTTAAAAACTTAAAATAAATCATGCTAACTAATCTTATCGATTCATTTGATCTGTGTATATATAGACTACTGCAGGGGTTAACACCGTAACATTCCATCGCCTTGACAATAACATGCAGTATTACATAAGCGGCAACATGTTATCTGCCTGATTGTGTGCATTACCAATATGATATGCCATCATATGACCACATATCGAAGGCGATGTGGCATTCTATTTGTGTAATTTAAATGTAGTCACAATGTCAGTATAGCCATTTGTTTAGTGTACCTTTGTTGCCTTTTTTACATAATTTACCGGTGATAGCTTGCTAAAAGTAGATAAAAACATCAAACAGGAAAGGTGGCATTCAAGGACGACAGTCAACCATAAACAGACACAGAAACAAAGAACAACTCTAAAGATGAATAAAAGGCAAGATAAAACATAACAAACACAAAAGGGTAGACAATAGGGCTACCGCCTTTGAACGGTCAGTGGCAAAACGTCCGCTGAGCGTTTAAACCAGGTTCTATTGTGCACCAATCCCCATTATTAATCCTATTTCATCTCAATAAACGGGACAGTGAAAATAAAGTGATTAATGTGATGTTGGACATCCGGGTAACTACGCCATTGAAACTTTCCCTTCATAAAATGTGTATGCGTGTATTAATGCGCATAGTATTTCAGTATATTTACAACAAAAGACACGTATATGCTGTATACAATTGCAATTATGCACAGTCAGTTGTTATATTATTCGGTTTACATAATGTTTATGTCAGTCACCTTATCAAATTAAATTATACTTGAGACAGTTTAAGAAACTACATTCTCGAACTGCGTAAAGCTCCTCCTCACAAAACTCCAACTTCAGAAATAACACTATATACGACTCCAATGAATCAGCTATGCTGACGCTTGGCGACTCAAAAATGCACGATCACTGTACATTTGCTCATGGTTTCATTATGATTACTGAATGTTATAATTATATTTTAATGTTGATTACTTATAGCGTTACACTATTGGATTGTAATTAAATGTTTTTAAATATATAACAAATTGTTAACGTTCTTAATAGCATTACAATGTTACTGTTTAATTATCAGGTTTTCTTCCATCATTAGCAGATGCCTGTATATAATGGAAGCCACCCCATCTTAAGTTGAAAATATTCCCTTGCTTAAAGCTACACAATCTCTATTTTAACTGGTACTAATCATGCATATGAATAAATCACACGTAAAGTACTTTTAATTCAACGAATTGTCGGTACATAAGGCAGAAATCGATGCATAAATATCACATTGCTATTATTATTCGTATTGGTAAATGATAATTATATGGGTTCAGAAAATATTTAATAAAAGGATAAGTTTCCGAGCGGGATTCAAACCAGGGACCATGCGCTTCTATAAGATTTTAATGCATTACAGTTTGACCACAAATATTGGTTGGTACGTTGTTTCATTTTTAACACTAAATAGGCATTTTGTAATAAAGAGCAAACACACACACACACACACACACATACACACAATCTTATCAAGCGCTAAATAAAACTCGGGATAACGTTGTTTGAGACGGAATCCTAGTTTCATATTGATAACATATAGTAATAGAAAACACGCAAGGTATGATGGAATATATACTGATAATTCTTAAGGTGAAACCCTTACCCTAACTAATCTGAGGCCTTTAATCTGCACAATAAGAAGAATCCTGACCCAGAGGATTTCTACCTTTAGTAAAAATTACTATACACATAATGAAACAGGACCCTGGGTTTGCGCTTTACAGAGTTCTCAAATGCCAAATTAAAAAAATGTTGCCTTATATAAGTATCGAATCCTGAACCCGTGTCTAAGTACACACATAGTATACGACACTTATAAAAATTCAGGATACGTTCTTGATAAAATATGCAATAAACGTCACATTTTATCTATTCGCACTTATGAGTTCTCTACACTATATAAAACCTTACCGCATCACCTTATCAAAGACAAGCTTATTTCTCTTATTCAAAACATTCGCTAGGGAAAATACTACATTTTGGCCTGTAATATTATTAAAGCGTTTTTATTAACGGCAGTTTAGACAATTACACTATGTAGACTTGCCAAGAAGTTTGTGCAGCAATCATCTTCCTATTAGATAATACTTTCGTCACGTATTTAAAAACCGTATATAGACAATTTGTTGGTATCCCTATGGGTATGAACTTGTCGCAGATTTGTTTTTATATTGCTATGAAAGAGATTTCATGTTGAGTCTTTCACCAGATACCCAGGAAGATGTTTTGAGGCCTTTAATGACACCTCTCGGTATCTGGATGACATATTAAACATTGACAACCCTTTCTGTTTTACTATGTTTCATAATATATACCCTAAAGAACTTCAACATAGCAAAGCTACTATATCTGATACTTAAGCATCTTTTCTTGATTTACATCTCTCCATTGAAAATGGTGAAATAAGCAAAATATATGACAAGAGAGATGATTTTAATTTTGATATTTTTAATTATCCCCATTTAAATGGGGATGTTCACCGAGCAACTCCTTATGGGGTCTATGTTTTTTCAACTTATAGTATTGTTACAGTATATCTCACAGCTCATTCGATTTGCTAGAGCGTATAATGATGTTATAGACTTCAATGATCGAAATCAAGTTATTAAAAGTAAACTTCTTAAGCAGGGTTTTCGTTATCACAAAATACGTAGATCTTTCTCTAAATTCTACCGCCGTAACGAGGTCCTGCTGGAAAAGTAAAACATAAACCTTAAGACACTTCTGCGACTAGGCAAATCACAACCCGCATTTTATGGAGATGTGGTCTATAAACTTCGAAAGTTAAAGGGGTCTGACGGGTTTCCTGACCGCTTTACAAATTTAATCAGGAAGTTCGTCGTTTTACAGCGCACTGCATGTTTAGTGATGGACCCCTCTACAGTCAGTCATTATGCTTCACTTTTCACTTGTGCGATGACTGGACTACCTCTTGGGACTCTATGAATGTACCTACTGAAACCCCAACTAAGGGAGGTGGGTGCATGAGCTTTCGTCCCTTGGGTTTTCTGGTCGTACCCTAGATTGGTTTTCTCTTTAGCTGCAACTACTATGGTTGTTCAGTACGATTCTGGATACATCCTGAGATGTTTATTATTTTTTTGTATGTGTTTCTTTAGTTAGTTTCTCTGGATGTGGACTTTATTGTTAGAGAATTCCTTTTGATGGGATGTAGTTTTGTTTACACTGTCTTGTCTATTTGGGCGCTAAAGACAGGATAATATCGAGGAGTGTGCGCATATAAAATCGATTCAAGCTAACCAGTAGGCCTTATTGCCTTATATATCATTATATTGGAGGCCCGTGGACTCCGATATTGTCCTCATAGCATTATCTTAGATGCCCGTGGACTCTTGCATAGTCATTATAGCATTATCTTGGAGGCCCGTGGACTCTTACAGTCCTGACAGCATTATATTGGAAGCCCGTCTACTCTTACATAGTCCTTATAGCATTATCTTAGAGGGCCGTTGACTCCGACATAGTCCTTATATTTTTATATTAAAGGCCCGTGGACTCCGGTATCGTTCTGATAGCATTATCTTAGAGGCCCGTGGACTCTGACATAGCCTTTATTTCATTATATTGGAGGCCGACGAACTCTGACATAGTCCTCATAGCATTATCTGAGAGGCCCGTGAACTCCGACATAGTCCATATATCATTATATTGGCGGCCCGTGGACTCTTTTAATCCTCATAGCCTTATATTGGAGGCCCATGGACTCTGACATAGCCCTCATAGCATTATCTTAGAGTCCCATGGACTCCGAGATAGTCCATATATCATTATATTCGAGGTCCGTGGACTCTTACAGTCCTTAAAGCATTATATTGGAGGCCCGTGGACTGTGACATAGTCCTCATAGAATTATTTTAGAGGCTCGTGGACGCCGACATGTGTATATCATTATATTGGAGGCCCGTGGACTCTGACCTAATATCATTATATGGAGGTCCGTTGAGTCTTTCAGAGTCCTCATAGTATTATGTCAAAGTCTACTTGCCTCTAAGATAATGCTATGAGGACAATATCGGAGTCCACGAGCCTTCACGATAAAAATATAAGGACTATGTCGGAGTCCACGGGCCCCTAACACAATGTCATGAGACTATGTCAGAGTCAACGGGACTCCGATATAATGATAAAAGGAATATCTCGAAATCCATGGGCTTCTAAGATAATGTTATGAGGACTATGTGACAGTCCACTAACCTCCAATATAATATATAAGGTCTATGTCGGAGTCCAAGGGCCTCTAAGATAATTGTGATATGAGGTCCTTCTCAAAGTCCACGGACCTCTAAGATAATGCTATGAGGACTATATCAGAGTCCACGTGCCTCGAATATAATGATATGAGCACTATGTCTTTCTCCACAGGCCTCTTAGATAATGATATGAAGTCTGTGTCTGAGTCCACGGGTCTCCCATATAATGAATAAGGCTATGAGGACTATGTCAGAGTCCATGGGCCTTTAAGTTAATGCTATGAGGACTGTAAGAGTCCACGGGCCTCCAATATAACGGTATAAGGTATAAGGACTATGCCAGAGTCCACAGGCCTATTAGATAATGATATGAACTCTGTGTCCGATACAATTCTTTAAGGACTATGTCAGAGTCCACGGACCTCTAAGTTAATGATATAAAGGCTCTGTCGGAGTCCACGGGCCTTTAGGATAATGCTATGAGGACTGTAAGAGTCCACGGGACTCCAAGATAATGCTATCAGAACGATACCGGAGTCCACGGGCCTCTACGATAATGCAATGAGGATTATGTCAGAGTCCACAGGCCTCTTAGATAATGATATGAACTCTGTGTCCGATACAATTCTTTAAGGACTATGTCAGAGTCCACGGACCTCTAAGTTAATGATATAAAGGCTCTGTCGGAGTCCACGGGCCTTTAGGATAATGCTATGAGGACTGTAAGAGTCCACGGGACTCCAAGATAATGCTATCAGAACGATACCGGAGTCCACGGGCCTCTACGATAATGCAATGAGGATTATGTCAGAGTCCACGGGCCTCCAATATAATGATGTAATGAATATATCAGAGTATACGGGCCTCTAAGATAATGTTATAAGGACTCTAAGAGTCCACGGGTCTCCGATATAATGATTAAGGACTATTTCAGAGTCCACGGGCCTCAAAGATAATGCTATGAGGACTACGTCGGAGTCCACGGGCCTTCAATATAATGATATAAGGACTATGTCAGAGTCCATGGGCCTCCAATATAATGAATAAGGACTATGTCAGAGTCCACGGGCCTCAAAGATACTGCATTGAGGACTATGTCAGAGTCCACGGGCCTCCAATATAAAAATAAGGACTATGTCAGAGTCCACGGGCCTCTAAGATAATGCTATGAGGACTATGTCAGAGTCCATGGGCCTTAAAGATAATTCTATGAGGACTGTAAGAGTCCATGGGCCTCCAATATAATGAATAAGGACTATGTCAGAGTCCACGGGCCTCAAAGATACTGCAATGAGGACTATGTCAGAGTCAACGGGCTTCTAAGATAATGCTATGTGGACTATGTCGGAGTCCACGGGCCTCCAATATAATGATATAAGGACTATGTCAGAGTCCATGGGCCTCCAATATAATAAATAAGGACTATGTTAGAGTCCACGGGCCTCTAAGATAATGCTATGAGGACTATGACAGAGTCCATGGGCCTTAACGATAATGCTATGAGGACTGTAAGAGTCCATGGGCCTTTAAGATAATGCTAAGAAGACTGTGTAAGAGTCCACGGGCCTCCAATATAATGATATAAGGACTATGTAAGAGTCCACAGACCTTTAAGATAATAGTATGACGACTATTTCAGAGTCCAAGGGCCTCTAAGATGATGCTTTGAGGACTATTTCGAAGTCCACGGGCCTCAAATATAATGATATAAGGGCTATGTCGGAGTCCATGAGCCTCTAAGATAATGCTATGAGGACTATGTCAGAGTCCACGGGTCGCCCATATAAGTATATGAGTTCTGTGTCTGAGTCCACGGGCCTCATAGTTAATGATATGCTGTATGTCTGTGTCCACGGACAGGACTATGTTGGAGTCCACGGGACTCATATATAACATCGATATTGTTCACTCTTTTGGAAATGGTACCGGAACCCATTCAATGGGAAAATTCGTTTCGTTTTGCCTTAAATTGGGAAGTTTTCATTATCAGACAAAAGCAATAATGTATGTTTAAATACTTTGCAAACACATTACCATGTATACATTCTCTTGTAGTATTTCATTACCCTCCCCTAAAAGCATATATTCTCCCCCTGTGTCTGTTTAAAGTTCCCCTCTAAACAAAAAAGAAAATGTTCCCACTGAAAACAATCAGTGTAAAACGTAAAATTTGACGAAAAATGTCCCATAACTCCAGTAATACATGGTCAATGTTGACGCCGAAACGATATACACATCTTGACATCATAGGTAAGCAATCTGTACAATTGTGAAGCAATCGGATGAAAAGTGAGGGAGGAGATAGACACAACAGATATTTTCACGTAAAATTTGACGAAAAACGGGCACTAACACTGGTAATACTAGGTCGATTTTGACGCCGAGACGATATGCACATCTTGACATCATATGTAAGCATCCTGTAAAGTTTCGAAGCAATGGGTTGAAAACTGTGGGAGGAGATAGACACACCAACTTGTCGGGTCGGAAGGACGGACGGACATGGATAACGCTATATGCATAAAAAATAAAGAAAAACGAAAGAACAAAAAAACAAAAAAAATGTGATTGGGAATTTTCCATTCCAATTATAAAAAAGGTCTGTGGGTGTTATTTGGGGATACCTAAAATTATATTTAATTCTGATGGTTTAAGCTATGTAGTGGCAAATCATATGACATCAACAAGATTGAGTTATCTTCGTGAAATGATAGAAGAAAGCGGAAGTTCTCAACTAACCGAATCCGTATTTAGAGTTAAAAATCCAAAACATTTTTTTGCTTATTTGCAAAGGTCAGACAAGAGTTCTTCTCAAACACAAAACCCTCATCTTTTAGATCCTTTCAAACTAAATGACGCTGATGCTAATCGCTATTTACAATCAGCTAGATTAGCAGTTGGAAACGATGTATATTATCCAGAAACTGAATACAGTTATGATAATATTACAAGACTATTTAGAGATGTTCTTAATTATTCTTACAAGCAAAAAGATAAAACACAGGAACTTTACTTAACGTAGCTTTTTGGTATGATATATTTTGATTTAAGCTATAAAAGTGATGCTAGATATGAAGTATATACGTTGGATCTATATGAAGAACATATTATTTTTGATACTATTGGAAATTAATTAGTTATAGTTTAATCTAACTTATAATATAGATACCTTAACAAAATATTTCAGTAAATTTAACAGAAGGGAAAAAAGAAGTTTAGCAAAAGCATATGAAAACAAAAAGTGAATTATCACTCAGGTTAAAGAATAACCAACTAACTGGGGATTTTCCTTTGCTGCTGACAGCTGCTCAAATTAAGATATTATTAAAGCTACAACGGTCCTGGCTTAGAAATCAATATATAAAAATCACAAATGAGGTCTCAGTCTCAAAACGGAGGCTTTTTGGGAGCTTTAGCTGGTTTGCAGACTAAAACAATATTACCAACAGTTGTTAAATTTGCTCCAAAAATATTAGCACCACTAGCAACAGAAGCACCTAGCGGTTTGGAAAGAACTGGAATTGCTCAACTATTTGGAAATGGAATGATAACTATACCTAGTGGTAATGATAACTATACCTAGTTGTAATGATAACTATACCTAGTGGTAATGATAACTATACCTAGTGGTAATGATAACTACACCTAGTGGTAATGATAACTACACCTAGTGGTAATGATAACTATACCTAGTGGTAATGATAACTATACCTAGTGGTAAAAACCAAGCACTACTTGAATCAAATACATTGACGCCATCACAAAGAAAAAACATAATAACGTATATAAACTGACAAAGCAACAAATCAAGACGATGGGTTGAAAACTGTGGGAGGATTGGACTTCTTGCATCACTAGGTATTCCTTTAATTGGATCTCTTATTAGTGGTTTGACAGACAACGGTTCGCAAGTAGATAGAAAATGGAAAGGACTAAGAGTTGACCGTAGAAATGGTTTACAAATAGATTCACAAATCAGACCATAAAGAAGTTTCCCATTTTTTAAAAAGAAAATGAGCCTATTTCTAACTTAGACATACTAATTTGGGTTAAACAGTTAGATATAAAAGACTTCAGGGGAGTGTTTAGTAAAAACACATGACCAATAAAACAAAATGACCAAGACATTACTTTTAATCACTGTATAAACTTTTGACACTCTTGGCTATGCCATATCTGACTCAATTGAATTGTTTTGAACGAACTTAATTTCAAGTAATTTAGCAAACATTTTGAGAATTAATTGTAGAAATCGGTTCTTGAAAATAAAATGCTCTGTGTGCTAAATATAGTTACCGTAGCCATTTGTAATGTAACACATTTTCAATAAAACTGAATTGCGTGCATATAATAATTAGCCATGTCAAGTTTGGTCATAACTAGACCAAGACGTGTTAGCAAGTTAATGGCGACTGGCGCTGAAGAAAAGCAGTCCCAATATCTCACTCAGTTGACTAATCATTATATCATGCATCATCTTTGCTTTGTATCCATACACTATTTCTTGGAATAACTGATTACATCTTGAAGATTTAATACAATTGCAAACAGGCTAACGCGCGAACAATTGGCGGAACACAGGCTGAATGGCGTTAATTGGGTTTACAGAGAGGTTTTGAGAAAAACTAATTATTTCAGGAAATTGCATTCCCGGAGTGAATATCTGCTTCATTTTAACAAAGGGTTGACTGGATTTCAAATATTGTTCTTGAAGCATCCTTGCATGAAGCAGACTCGGATATTGCCAACATAATCAGGAGACGTATTCTCTATTAGTTTTAACATATAATAAATAAACTTAATACCGCTTTATTGTGGGAACTATTGGCAACTAAATAAAGAATGTCTAGACAACTAAATGATTGGTCTTATATAACCTTTGCACATGCTCACTGCTAACTCACTTAAAAATTTAAAAATAACTCATGCTTACTTATCTTATCCATGCATTGGATCAGTGCATATATTGCTGCAGGGGTTAACACCGTAACATTCCATCGCCTTGACAATAACATGCATATATAAGCGGCAACGTGTTATCTGCCTGATTGTGTGCATTACCAATATAACATGCCATCACATGACCACATATCGAAGGCGATGTGGCATTATGTTCGTGTAATTTAAATGTAGTCACAATGCCAGTATAGCCATTTGTTTACATAATTTACCAAGCGTCTCCGTGGCCGAATGGATAACGACGTTCCGTTGTAAACCTTCGTCTCTCACCTCGGCTGGGTCGTATCCTACTGGCAGCTTGAATTGTAAGTGAGGAAGTGTCGATTCTTACGGATGGCGGGAGTTCTACAGTACTGGTTCTACCCAGGAAAAGTAGGTGGTCTGCCTTCACCACAAAAAAAAATCGAACGTCAAATTTAACCTTACATGTGTTGAAAATGACGTAAAACACCATACAAACAACAACCAAAACATAATATAACGGTGTTAGCTTGCTACAAGTAGATATAAACATCGAAAACAGGAAAAGTAGCATCCAAGGACGACAGTCAACCACAAACAGACACAGAAACAAAGAACAACTATAAAGATGAATAAATGGCAAGATAAGAAATCACGACCACAAAAGGGTTGACAATAGGGCTACCATCTTGGAACGGCCAGTGGCAAAACATCCGGTGGCGTTTAAACCAGGTTCTAAGGTGCACCAACCCTAGGTTATCTCAATAAACGGGTAAAAATAAGTGTAAATTAAGAATTCCCCGCCAGGTAATAATCTCTAACAAACATTACAGAATTAATAGGGTATATAAGAAAACACATAGACAAACAAAGTTCGATATTCATATGCGTAGGGCCAGATTGTTATACATTTGTAAACAAACGAAGATATACAACTAATACTTGATTTGAGGATGACAAACGATTTCCAGAATTTGATAATTTGAATGAATATGTTAGTTTACAATATGTATTTGTAGTTGTTGTTTCCATACAACAGACATCTGATGAAACCTTAAGGTTCAGTCGGTGATTGTATTATGGAAGTTATGTTATTATACCAATTCAACTGTATTATCTTATATACAGTCATATAATATTAAACTGATTCTCGATTTCATTTCCATCAAGCGTTTATTGAGAACAATGTTAGCATATAACAACATATAGGAATATATATTCCATAGCAACCTATTAATACGCATCTTTTAAATCCAATATCAAATATATTGCAGGGAATAAAAAGTAGGGGTATATATCCATTAAGCAATAATAAGATAGCCATCACTCATGCGTTTCTTAAATAGGGGATACATCGCCATTCAGGAAACTTGCTTGAAAAACAAAAGGAAATTTGTTTGAAAAACAAACGGCACATATCTAAGTCAGCTATGGCAAATACACCGATGAAGGGAAACAAACTTCAATTCACTATACAGTACTGAACAGCAAAATATGATATAAATCAAGGTCTCCCGAGGAAAGAAAGCTAACGGTAACGCATCTAGGGTTCCCAAAATTACTTTTTAAGAGCCTTGCTAAACAGACTTTACCTCTTTCATTAGAGTCGATTCTTACGGATGACGGGAGGTCTATAGTACTGAGTCTACCCAGGAAAAGTGGGTGGTCTGCCTCCATCACAAAAAAATCGACCGTCATATAAAACCTTACATGTGTTGAAAATGACGTAAAACATCATACAAACGAACAAACAAACCTCTTAAATTCGTTTTTCGTTCGATCGTTCGTACGTTCGTTCGTTCGTTCGTTCATTCGTTAGTTTTTTAATTCGTTCGTTCATTCATTCATTCGTTTGTTTATTTATTCATTTCTTCCTTCCTTCATACCTTCATTCACCCGTTCATTCATGTAATTCGTTCATTCTTTTATTGATTGATGATTGCTTGATTGATTCATTCATTCATTCATTCATTCTTGTTTCATTCCTTCATTCATTCATTTATTCATTATTTCATTAATTCAATCAGCAATTCACTCATTCATTCACGCATTCATTTAATTATTTATCATGTTGTACACGCATTCATTCATTAATTCATTCATTCATTCATTTATTTATTCATTCATTTTCTTATGCATAATTCATTGTTTCATTGATTCATTGATTGACTGAGTGAATGATTGATTGGTTGATTGATTGATTGATTGATTGATTGATTGATTGATTGATTGATTGATTGATTGATTGATTCGTTCGTTCGTTCTTTAGTTCGTTCGTTCGTTCGTTCATTCATTTAGTCATTCATTCATTTGTTTGTTCTTTCTTTCGTTCGTTTGTGTTCGTTTATCGATTCAGTATAATAATATGCTGCTCTCGGGTTTTGAGAAGCATCTGCGAAACGTTATCTGTCAGCCATGCTTTATATCAGACATATCGTGCATGCACGCCATATCAGAAAGTGTTGAAGCACACTGCATAACACCTATCGCCGCAGTTCCTTGTCAATAAAACTGTTAGTACGCTGCGTTTATGATCAATTATGCATAGTAAAGTTATTTTAATAGGCTCATACACATTCGTTAGATAAGATAACATGGCATCCGGTGAGTATACGCATGGATATCTTTCTAATCACGTGAATATTGTAACGAACGGGAGCGGAATAGTTCCGCTGTTATATTCAGAGCCACTATCAATAGTAGCGACTACGATTGTTTTAGTGCCTTGTGTTTTTAACATCCTAAATAAATGGCCGCTAAAACTTCTGCGAAGTCACATTTTAAATAGATATTGCCACTTTCAATAAAGAATTTACAGAATAATTGGCATTTATTTGTAGTCTAGAGCGGCAGAGTTCGTAAAATGAGATGACATTCGGTTTCAGAAGTTCCACTCCAAACAACTGTTTCTCCGCTGAGGAAATATTTACAATATCATTGGGTGTTATTTCGTATTCTTGAAGTCGCGGATAATGAATTATTGAGTCCAGTTAGGCTTGTCACGTCATTGAGTACTTATATGTACTGTGTAGCATTATAGGCTTTTGTACATTATATATATGTATGCTCATTTATGTGTTTTACTTGTATTGCCTATTAATGCTGCCTTGTTTGTTAGAGATTATAACCTGGCGGGGATATCTTTATTTACTTTATTTATTTATTGGGATTATAATAGGGTAATAGTGATGTCTGGTGCATCCTAGAACATGGTTTTAACCCAACATCGGCATTTCTTGCCACTAATCGTTCCAAGACAGTAGCCCTATTGCCAACCCTTTTGTGTTTGTGATGTCATATCTTGCCTTTTATTCATCTTTATAGTTGTTGTTTGTTTCTGTGTGTGTTTGTGGTTGGCTGTCGTTTGTTTCTGTGTGTGTTTGTGGTTGGCTGTTGTTTGTTTCTGTGTGTATTTGTGGTTGGCTGTTGTTTGTTTCTGTATGTGTTTGTGGTTGGCTGTTGTTTGTTTCTCTGTGTGTTTGTGGTTGGCTGTCGTTTGTTTCTGTGTGTGTTTGTGGATGGCTGTTGTTTGTTTCTGTGTGTGTTTGTGGTTGGCTGTCGTTTGTTTCTGTGTGTGTTTGTGGTTGGCTGTCGTTTGTTTCTGTGTGTGTTTGTGGTTGGTTGTTGTTTGTTTCTGTGTGTTTTTGTGGTTGGCTGTCGTTTGTTTCTGTGTGTGTTTGTGGTTGGCTGTCGTCCTTGAAGGCTACATTTCCAGTTCGATTTTTATATCTACTTTGTTTGTATGGTTCTTGTCAAAACTAGCAATTATTTTTATTATAATATGTTTCCAGTAATTGCATCAGCTTCTCCATTTGTAGAAATGCATCTGCATTTAGATTTATGTAGTTCCTAATTGAATTATCTTTACCCGTTATAATCCACGAGAGTGATTGTACCTTTCAAGCACGTGCGTTAAACATGTTTTTACTTTCACATTTGGCTTACTTCTTATGTATATAACAATATTGGAATATGCACGAGGACACGATGCTCGTGTAATGGTTGAGCGTTCGCCTAGTACGCAGCAGCTCGTTGTTTCAATCCCCGGCAATGCCACGTCAAAGACTTTATTAACATATTAGTCACTATAGAAATATCAAATGCAGTATTGATTTTACAACTCAGTTAATAGGTAAAAGTAAATGAATTGAATTAAATGTTGTTTAACGGCTCAGCAACACAGTATAGGTTATTTAGAGACACCCCAGAGAGAGGGGAAGAATACATATTATCGAATAGATTCCTATGTATTTTTAACGTGCTCAGAGGATAGACCGATACACGCGACCGCCCGGTTTACTAAATATGTAACTGCTTATTGTTCTCCAAAATACAAAACTTAACTAATACATTAGACAGACATTGATATTGTTTATCGAAAATATTTATTTAAACAAAATAGTAAATCTAGTACACATAATCGAAATTTACAACATCAATGTTAAACTCATATGTTTATTGTTAACGAGTATTACCCCGACATCACCAAGACGCAAGTTCATACATCTAAACACACGGACACTGCGTTGTGACAGCCAGGTTCACATAGACACGTATTCGTCATTTTTAAATTAAACGTTTTGCAATCATGGTTTTGACGTTTGAATGGTTAAGAAAGGTCGGTTTTGCTCAAACGATACCATCCGTTGTAAAACTAACATGTTGTATCGGATTATAAGAAAATCTTTCGCTCTGATATTTCATTAGTTTTCTTTCTACCGCATCTCCTGTAAGTATATTTTCAGTTGTTGTTTTATAACACAACTGATATATACAGTACATAGTCATTTCGAGAGGAAAGGTATGTGATAACAATGCGTCTGTACACCGTTATATGAACATTAACAGGCCGTTAAACGCTACAACCGCATTAACCTAAGAAAGAATACGTTATATTGGCAAACACTACATCATTATTAGCTTTCTTTTCATTAAAGGAAATTAACATCTTCTGTTTATAAGAAAGTTTTTCGTTGTAACGTTTTATGCCATAGAATAATCCTATTCGTAATGGACAGACTAGCTCCATCATGTTCTTTCTTAATAGGACACATGGCGTTCTTGCTTTATGACCCAGACTTCTTTCGAAAGCCAGATATGTTACATGCTGTTAATGTGACAGTAAAACACGAAAGAGATCATAACTTCAACCCTAGAACCTGGCCTGGAATTCACCAACCATTCTAGTCATTATTCTTAGACTTAATCCCAAGTACGCAAATTTCAATCACAAATATTTCTATAAGTTTACAGAATAAACGTTCAAAACAAGCTGCTATGTATAAATATGATGCATACTAATAAATAGCAACTTCTTAGGATTGTTTATCTTTGAAGGTCATGGGAATATTTGAGAAAAAAATGTTCAGTACTTGAGCTGAAGCTCTTTACCTGGACGAAGAAGAAGAAGTCTAAGAATAGTTTGAAGAATGGTTGGTGAATTCCAGGCCAGGTGTAACTTCCGGCGTCATTTCTCCTACTGACCGTTCTAATGCAATGCGGAGGTGTTTCATGAATGCTTTATTTCATTTACGACTTTCATACTTATTTCTATATTTAATTTATTTAATTTCAAAATAATGGATTTCCGTAAGAAGAAAAAACAACTCTAGCCAACCTTTAATTAATAAAATTGTTTCCGATGTATTCTTATCTTGTACACTCTGTACATTATGGCATATCATAGCCACTTATCAATAATAGTGACTTAACTCATGTTATTCGGGAGAAAATAAATCTTATGTACATCATTAATTTAATTTTCGGTTTACGATGCGTGTTTTTGGTTGACCGTGGTCGTTGAATGCTATATGCCGTATTTCTACCAATGACGATGATACAGACAACAGTTTAACCATACATGATGATACAGACAACAGTTTAACCATACATGATGATACAGACAACAGTTTAACCATACATGATGATACAGACAACAGTTTAACCATACATGCTTGGTACTCATCTACCAATGACGATGATACAGACAACAGTTTAACCATACATGATGATACAGACAACAGTTTAACCATACATGATGATACAGACAACAGTTTAGCCATACATGATGATACAGACAACAGTTTAGCCATACATGATGATACAGACAACAGTTTAGCCATACATGATGATACAGACAACAGTTTAACCATACATGATGATACAGACAACAGTTTAGCCATACATGATGATACAGACAACAGTTTAGCCATACATGATGATACAGACAACAGTTTAGCCATACATGATGATACAGACAACAGTTTAGCCATACATGCTTGGTACTCAACACATACATGTACGTTGATCTACATTTATTACTATTATAAAGGATTTAACAAATTACTTGTGTCAAGCAGTTGTGCGAAAACGTGTTTAGCATGTTCGTAATCCAGAAGTATAAATTACAATGTAGCACCATTACCATGATTACAATCAATTGCATTTTAAATCCGTCGATATAACTGTACCACACATATCAAGCAATACTGTATTTAAGTATTAGTTAGAGGCTATAAAGTGAAATTTAAACAATTAAGAAACACTAAGGGAAGGAGCACAGCGACTGACCGGGGTTTCTTAATTGTTATAATTTCACTTCTTAGCCTATAACTGACTTAGTTTTTGCACTACCTTTTCCCGGCGCTTCTACGAAACCACGACTCTTAACACGTTCGCGCTTCTACTAAATCCGCCTCCTTGTGTCCAAACAAGCGCGTGTCATTTAGTAAGCGATTACTTATTGATTAAATGGTTAAAATTTGTGATCGTTAGAAATTTACATGAATAAGTTCGCCATTTTTTTTAATTCCTCACCGTCTGATTGGAGGAAAATGTAGGGCAAGCACTAAAGACATATCGTGCCTTGTTTACTTATTAAGACAGCATGTCTTCAACCTATGTAAAAATACAGTAACATATAGAGCCGTTATTCACTGCCTTTTATGCGATTTGAATTTATTTCAGAGATTGGTATGGTGTACGATAATGTATGACAAAACAATCCAGAGGTTAGTACGGTGTACGATATTGTATGACAAAACAATCCAGAGGTTAGTACGGTGTACGATATTGTATGACAAAACAATCCAGAGGTTAGTACGGTGTACGATATTGTATGACAAAACAATCCAGAGGTTAGAACGGTGTACGATATTGTATGACAAAACAATCCAGAGGTTAGTACGGTGTACGATATTGTATGACAAAACAATCCAGAGGTTAGAACGGTGTACGATATTGTATGACAAAACAATCCAGAGGTTAGTACGGTGTACGATATTGTATGACAAAACAATCCAGAGGTTAGTACTGTGTACGATATTGTATGACAAAACAATCCAGAGGTTAGTACGGTGTACGATATTGTATGACAAAACAATCCAGAGGTTAGTACGGTGTACGATATTGTATGACAAAACAATCACGATATTGTATGACAAAACAATCACGATATTGTATGACAAAACAATCCAGAGGTTAGTACGCTGTGCGATATTGTATGACAAAACAATCCAGATGGTGGTATAGCTTCATCTAGTTAACTACGATTGCAGAATAAAGCAACCGATGATTACAAACACAATATCTAACGGAGATATACAATAACTAAAAATATACGTCTTCCGAAAACAAATCTACGCGGTCGTAAATTGTGTTATTTGTATTATTAATTAGTTTCAATTTCAATAATAGTTTGTATAAAAAGTGTTTTTCTATATAATCATACTTAACAGTAATATGATCTGTATACTAGAAGGGTTATACGACATAGAACACGGATGACTTATGTTTAGTTTAATCAAAACTAATAATATCTCGCCATCTACTGCTAGCCAAGGTCATACAAGTGATTCACATACGTTTCAAGAATAACCACCGTTCGACATTGTAAATTGATCTAGTCGAGAAAGAAATTGAATAATAGGGCGATTGATATACGATTGATATCACGACGTTGTCTGTGAGGAAATTTATTTTTATTGCATTATATATTAGAGACGTCTGTCCCGGGTTAATTGAATAATATTTATTCTAGACCAAGATTAGAAAATATCACCGTCGATGCCTTGGGGGGCATTACATCGTATTTGTATGGAATAAATGAATATTTTAATGGGCAGGCGGCACAAAAACATAAAGAGCAGTAGCGTCATAACACAATAAATAAACATAAAAGTTGTTAAGCGTGTAAACAGAAAAGAGATGAAATGAATGGTGATAATAAAGTGAAAACATGCAATTAAGCAGCAGTTTCTTGCCCTTTAAACGAAGAGTTAGATGACGAAAAAACGCGATGCTTTATAACTGGATAGCATGATATTGCGTGTGGAAAATGTTAAACATGCCATGATTAATGGACAACAACATTAATTTAGAGCAGTCACACAAGGAATTAAAGATCACCAGTAATAACAGTCTTGGTTTTGTTTCAACAGTTCATTATAGAACCCAGAAGAATTAATTGAAAACTGTATGATTAAATATATTTTGTCAGTATACATAACGTGTTCATGTTCAAATTTCGTATAATTATAACATAAACAACTAATGTTCTCTGTTGTGGCTTAGGAGTAGGAGGATTATTTCATTTCACGGTCTCGTTTAATTGAGATGCCACTAGAGTATGAGTGAGGTTTGTGGAGCTGGGTTTGTGTGCTTTAATCCCGTCGCTGCCTTTTTTCCACTGACCGTTACAATGTGGTACCAAGGTGGTTCCCATATTGAGAACCATTTCATGTTGGTGGTATTGCATTCTTTGCTTTTTCTTGTCCTTGATAGTTTTGTTTGTTAAGATTTCGTTCTTTTTTTTGCTTGGCTGTACTGTACTGTGAATACTTTAGTTCCTGTATGACTTGTATACCTGCTGTTAGTCGGCGTAGCTTTATGTATATCCATTCATGTAATTTCATGAGATTGGACTGTAAAAAAAACATTTGTAACTACCGTTCAAGAACAATCAAACCGAGACTGCAATATGTATTTCGTACTCATTTTGTAATACTTTCTGGAAAAATAGTTCTCGTCAATAGAAACAATGGTTGTGCATCACAAGTAGCATATATAGTTATGGGGTGCGGGTGTCCGACAAAGGTTGACGTTTCAAAATGTCTCGTAAGGGTCCCATGCCTAGTTAAGGAATTCATCACGGGTGCATGTTTCACATCCAGTGTTTTACGCGTGCCCCTGTTTTGTGAATTTACTTGGTTATGCATTATGCACACTTAGGTTTATAATCAATTTTAATTTATATAACCGATGTATGTCTGTCAATACGCACTGTATACAGGTTAACGATTTTACCAGAAAATTATATCCTGCCGCAATGGTTCTGCCATCACAAGTAGCATAGATAGCCCGAAATCTTGTCTACAAGAGTAGCCAATCTTATAAGCGGTAATTCATGAAGAGGAGCGTGAACAAATGTAGATATAAAAGTCGATCAGGAAATGCAGCATTCAAGGACCACAGTCAACCAAAAGCACGCATATAAACAAACAAGAACTTTCAAGATGGCTAAAAGGCAGGCAGGACAGGACATTACAAACATAAACGAGTTGAAAATAGGGCTACCACCTTGATACGGTCAGTGGCAAAAAGGTCGATGGGGGTTTAAACCAGGTTTTAGGGTGCACCAAACATCACTCTTACACTATTGCCATCCCAGTAAAACTGGACAGCGTAAATAAAGATATCACCACCAGGTTATATTCTCTAACAAACAACTCAGCATTTATAGGCAAATATAAATATAAGGCATAACTGAGCATGTGTATATGAATTTAAAAAAAACATAGAAAGCCACAAAGTAAGTACTAAATGAATTGGCAGTAGCCAGAGCAATAAGAGAACAAACAATTAAGGGAAAGTCAAGCATCAGACGCCAACGTCCAGGATTTAGGTAGACGGTATCATAGCGTCCACAATCTGTCCTGCCACCGCATATCCAAAGACAAACGCATAGTGGCAAACTGTAAAAGGGTCAACCACTTAACATGCTGTTCGTTGCAAAATGATAGGGTTATAACCTTTTTATAAGAAACTTTTTAACACGTTTAATGAAGATTGTATGAACGTGATTATGTGGAGGAAGACCCCAGGTGCCCCTCCGGGCAATTTTCGTGCACGGGCGGGCACCTGGGTAGAACCACCGACGTTCCGCAAGCCAGCTGGATAGGGGATCTGACGAAGCTTGTGAACAGTGTATTGGGTTAGTACTGTGACACATGTTGATTTTACAATATAACGTAACAATACTATTTTGCATTTTCGGACGGTTCGCATGCTGGATGATTGTCCGCACGTTTGTCCGATCAGGGGCTATTCAAGTCGCTATTCATGTAATACAAGTAATGAATTTTGAATTTGATTTTCTAATATATTTTTATTTTTGCATTATCTCCACATATCCTTAACTACCTAAAAACGCTAAGGAAACAAAATAGGGACAGTTTCTAAATGTGGACTTACGACTCCCTGTACAAATAGGGATGTATTTGGACTAAATTTCAATGACGTCATATGTTGTGTAAACCTCTAAAGATGTAAGACATAATATACCTATGGTTTGGTATATATATATATATATCCTATAAGCAATGAACTAAATCATTCACTGTTTCAGTTTGGTTTTATAATATGATCGCGATGGAGCCCTATTATGATTAAAGGGACACATGGCAATCTTGATTTTGAAAAACTAGCGGAGTCCCGTTAGTTTTTCTACATACACTGCATTTGTTCAATCATTAATGTCAAAATTGTATTAAGCCATTTGTTTTTGCATATAATTAATTTTTGATATTATTGCAGTAGTAATATATTAAAACTTATAGTATAATAAGACGAAATAGTGAATACTTAAAATTTGATTTATTTAAATGTAACCAGGGTCAAAGTAAAAATGATACTGGATATATAAATCGAGACACCCATTTCAAATACTTCAAGATTGCCGTGTGTCCCTTTAAGGAATTTAAAAAACAAAAACAAAACTACTGTGCATTTCAGGGTGCCTGGACGTCTAATATGAATCGAGATTTGTTTTTATTACTTGCTATACGTTTTCATACCGGATATGGTTAGACAGAATGAAAATAGACGCTCCTGGATCTGTTTACATCTTGCAATAGCCATCCGTTATGCTTCACAAAGCCTAAAATTCATTTGACCCCCTTATTTACATTGTAAAAATTAAAACAACATGGCGGCATTATTTTTAGAAATTGTCGTCTGCGCATGTCTGTTTCTAGGGATTGATGTATCAAGTAAAACGTAGGTTATGCAGGTTGGTGTTGCTGTTCAATGTTCAGCAATCGATCATACTTATATTTTATTTTGGAATGAAAAACATTATATCTAGCAAATAAAAGGTAGATAAATAGTATACTGAGTTTATATTTTATTATTAACACCACTATTGGTCAACTTAATATTTAATTCATCCTACCCAAGAAAAATGGAATGTTCCGCCGTCGCCATTTTGGTTTTTGGCTGTCAATAAAATTACATGTAAACAGTGGGGGTCAATTACATTTTTGGCTTTGCGAAACTTAAAGGATGGCAACGCGAAGATTGCAAACAGATTCAGCAGCGTCCGTTTTCATTCTATTCAATCATATCAGGTATGAAAACATATATAAAGTAATAAAAACAAATCTTGATTCATACTCTACGTCCAGGCACCCTGAAATGCACAGTAGATGGGGTATGGGCAAGTGAAATGTTCAACTAAATGTCTATTTTAGGCATTAAATGTATCAATGTCAAGAGAATAGTACATGATAATATGATTATATGCCATATACACACATGATACACATGAAAATCACGCACTTGAATCGTAAATTGAAACCCGTTGTATCGTTTGATCGAGTGTATAGATTGTAAATTGGTTTGGTCCATTTATTTTAAATATAGTATAATGCCTAATAATCAATTAATTTAGTTTTGCAATGTTTCCATGCAAAATCATCCCGCCATTTTGTTTAACATGTCCATAAATATAGTTGCCAATAATAATAATTTGACAGAAAAGTCAGTCAAAGTCACCGTTCTATATTCTTCTGCAACCACATGCCATTGGAAGAACATATATATGCGTGTTTACAATGGTGTACTGCGATAATGTAGTTGAGAAAACGGCTATTTTGTTTAGAAATGATGGCTACTGTGCCATGCTCTAAATGGACTATTGTATGTGCATATGTATTATAGGAAACAAAACAACTAAAATAAAATATTATCTTGTAAGTACTTGTTCTGATATTATGTTCACATTAACAGCGTAACGTGTACCGTCTTCGCTTAATATTTACAATTATATACGCTAACCAGAATAAATGTTTCAAAAAGCCTGATTGTTTGAGACAATATCGATTAACTTTTACATATAATGATTTTCCTTAAGCTTCTTGCTTCATGATTGGTTCTAAACTAAATAAATTCAAATGATTGCTATTCGTTCAAACATAAATCACATTTATAATCAGGCATTAACTCCCACTCTTAACCAGTTTCACACCTCCATACAACTACATCCTTTCACTAGTTTGAAACCAACCTCATATAACATCAGACAGTCTCTCAGCAAAACATTCGTTCCAAACCACTTCACACCAGCTGAAACCGTATAAGATAGTCAACGACCCGGTGCACTGTAATGGAAAGAGGACTCAGCAACTCTGAGAAAACACGGCAACTCTGAGAGTCCCTCTTTACCATCAGCTTGAAACAAAGTCCCAGAACTACACTATACCAAATATCTTTAACGTATCAAACATCAGCTTGAACCGCTATAAAATAGGCTACGACCCGGTACGCTACATTGGTTCCAGTGGACTCAACAACTCTGAGTATACACTGCAACTGTGATAGTCTCTCATTAACAATGGCTTCGACCAGTCTCAGCACTATCCTACAGCCATCCATCCCATTAAACAACCTACCCTGAGATGTTCACATACCAACGTCCCGCTGCCAACTGACTCAAATTTAATTTCTCACGCCCTTTTATACTCGATGCAAATGGCGTCTTCTGAAACAAGGGAAGTAATTCTGCAACTTTTACAGTTCAGTCAACTTAATTATGAAACGGCAGTTTCATTACAAAAGTGTTTAATTTCCGTCATGTACTATAATCATGATTGACATTGTTCATGCATAAAATATGCATTTGGTTGAACAATTTTCTTGACATTTCTCCTGTCCATTTTCTTTCCATCTGTTTCATTATCCGTATCTGCGTAACTGGAGGCCCTCTTGCATAGCATCCCCATGGCTACCGCCTGGTCTGTCGCCCAAATAGCGAACGATGTAGTTCCCGCGTCCAATGACGGCGTTCCCAACTTACGACCTCGTAGACCATGCTCCCGACAATACGCTCTACATGCGTTCCTAGCGTCTATACGGCTAGAAAATATACGTTCCCAACTTACGACCTCGTAGACCATGCTCCCGACAATACGCTCTACATGCGTTCCTAGCGTCTATTCGGCTAGAAAAATATACTCAGTCTTACAATGTTATCACAACATATATTCTACAATAGCACTAAGGTATCACCATACCTAATAACTGATGTCAAAGCAATCTTTAAACCCGAATTCTAAATCTTTCTCGGGCTAACATTATGCTAAACTTTAACAAAACATGTAATACAATTACAGATGTAATTTAACGACAATGAAATCTCACAATTCTAGATGTAACTCAAACTTACAACATAAGAATTCAACCATGAATAGTATACTCAATTTTCAACGCATAGACAACATGGCTGAATGAATAACTGCTGTCATATCCTGCACATTATAGTTTATAATTTTATAGCGACCTCAGAGGGATTGAATACTAATGACAATATAATAAACACCCGCATAACCATTCTCAAAGAGATTTACACTGCACAATAAAACATACACTTTTAGGCAATGAAGTAATGACTGTTAGAAACCTCCGTAGAAAAAGTACCGCAAAAGGACAAACCCGAATGGCAATGTTAACAAAGAATAAAGGCATATGACGTCACAAACACAAAAAGTGTTGACAATAGGGCTACCGCCTTGGACCAGCCGGTGGCAAAAAAGGCCGATGTGTGTTTGTGTGTTTTTGAGGTGGGGTGTGTGTGTGTGTGGGGGGGGGGGGTTAAACCAGGTGCTAGGGTGTACCAACCCTCACACTTACCCTACTGTCATCCCAATGGCGGCTTTAAACCAGGTTCTAGGGTGCACCAACCCTTACACTTACCCTAAAGTCATCCCAATAAAATGGGACAGTGTAAATGAAGAAATCCCTGCCATGGACACCTATTCTCTAACCAACAAAGCAGCATTAATATGCAATATAAATAAAACACAACGATGCTCGTGTATATATAAATTAAAAAAAACATAGCCTAGAAAGCCATAGAGAAGATACTCAATGAAATGGCAGAAGCCAGAACAACAAGATAATAAACCATTGAGGCTACGTCAAGACAAAATTGCAGACACACATCAAACCCAAAGAATGCATTTAGGTAGAATTGCTCAAGAAAACATTATTTTGATTTACATATTTCAAATCAAATCTTCGGGCTCTGCAATTCATTTTAGCAATATTTCATTGAATATTTACATTTACTTTAAAAACAAATCTTTTAAAAATAATATATATAGCGTTCATTTCAAATAACCTTTATTTTTCAACGAGAATCAAACATGTACTGTGCATGTACCCAATGTATCTTGGGTAAATAGTAAATGGCTACATTGTCTTAAAATAACTGACGGTAGTGGTGTAGCTCGCTGTCAATGGTTGTATTATTCTCATTCTCCCAAGACACGTTAATGTTGATTATATAGAAAAGGGAAATAACTGCTGATTTGCAAATTCTATGGCGTTTGTGGAATTTGAAAGTCACTACCAGTATCGCTATTCATGGAATTTTGTCACTCACTTTCAATTGGCGTTAAATTCCTTGCTTGTACGGTTTTAAAAGCTGGTAGTGAATAGCATGGTCTTTGAAACTCGCTTCTTTGAAATTGTCATTCACTACCTGCAATTAAAACAGCATAAATGCCGAAAAAAAAGTAAAAACAAAACGTGAATCGATTCCTTAAAATATCTAGGTAAAACACATTGAAACTTCGCCTTGAAAAGTTGAACTGAGCGAATATACTCGGTAAAAAAAGTTTTGGACCAGGGTATATAAAGTCATATAAAAATTAAATTCTAAACATGATTTGATGTTAAATAAATATCGCGAACACACAAAGGGTCTGTAAAAAATGTTGCAAAGTCCATAAAAAGTAACAGTTACGGACACATTCGAGTAACCAATAAAAAGATTATTATTTTTTGGCAAACTTTCATTGTAAACGATAATTATGGTTGATTGTTGATCTATTGTGAATTATCAACTGAGATAATAAGGGTTATGGTCGAATGTCAAGGTTCAGCGATCATTGTACGGGTTCGAAACTTTGTTAACAGAGTATACATTGGATCATTAAAGCTACATTAGCCGTAACTTTTAGCTTACGTTGACAAACATTACACAACTATCATCATTTAATATTTACCGAATAGAAATAAGTTTTTTTTCATGAAGTTCAATAGTGGTAGAAAAAGTACCACTTCGTTGAATTGAACTCCAAGCACACACTAAATGTACACTTGCGGGTAAGACGAACGCGTTCCCAATTGAGCTATACGGGAAAGTTATGTGATGCAAGGCACACAACAGTTTTTACTGTAATCAATCAATATTTCGCTATGCTCATGTTTCCATGTAACACATTTACTAAATAAAAACCAGACAGTTATTTGCTTGTGCTCAATATATACTTTACTTACGGACAGCGTCCCTTTAAAAGAACTTAAACATACACAAATTAACTTACCAGTATTTAAAAAAAGGAGAAAGTAAAATATTTTAGTAAACTGTATGTTCAATAAAGCCAATAAAACAATACATCTATTTACCGACTCTGATGGTAACCAGACCAACTCCCTTAAAGGGTCACGCGGCAATAGTGTCCCTTTGTTTTTCTACATAACTTGCATTTGTTGAAATCATTGATATTAATTATAAGATTTTTCGATATTATTAACTGTTGATTATATATCACCAATAATATAGTTAAAACTATGGTAGAATAAAAAGAAAATATGAAATCTCAAAACTTTCATTTAATTATATGCAAGCAGGTTTAAAGTTAGAATTATACTATATTAATGAATCGAGACGCTTCAACATTGCCGTGTGTACCTTTAAAACTCTAGCGGCTCCTCGTTCTATTGCGAATTAAAAAAATATCTGAATTATCCTGACTTAATGAAATCTGGGTTTAAAAAAAAGAAAAGTAAAAAGCCGACATACCCACAATGGTACATCTTACCTAATCAGTGTTAGATTTAATGTTTGCATTTTCTTTATTTTTCAGACAAGTATGCTGCAATCTTCACAAATCGCACGGTCACGGTATACAACTAATTTAGCCATTAGAGTTGAAAAATAAATTCAATGGATTATCTTGAACTACGTGGAAATGAAGAATGGCATGATGCTTATTACACCAAGATTATCGGTTTTCTTCACGCATAAATACCACTTTCATCCGTGCCATGTGAAAGAAAACAGAGTTTCTTGTTTCGTACTCAGTAAAAAACAACAACATCCATTTGAGAAGTTGAAGAAATACATATTTTATTGAATATAACCATAGCCATACATAACCAAGCATACATGTCGATGATTAGCTATGTTTAAAAAACAGTTCCCAATTGAAAGGGGGACAAGGAGCATAAGTGAATGTTTTACTGTAATTTCCTCCATTTGTATGAAAAAATCACGCTAAAATTTCCAAATGATATTGTATGGGTTATGTTTCCAAGGAATAGAAAGTAAACTGTCTGACGTCCGGCACACTTTAAAGGGACTAACGACAATCTTGATGGTTTTAAAACTCGCAGCGTCCCGTTAGTTTTTCTACATTTGTTTCAATCATCAATTTTAGCTATAAGAATAATGTTAAGCAAATTATTTTTTTCACATTTCTGACTTGATATTGTAGTAGGGGGCGAAATGATTTAACATCCTAGCGCTAGCCTAGGGAACCAATAATATATTTAAACGGTAAAATAACGAAGGCAAAACTCAAAATGCTATTTAATATATGCAAGCAGCTTTCAGGTTAAAATTATACTGGATTTATAAATCGAGAGTAATGCTTGATACAAATTTCAAGATTAACATGTGTCCCTTTAACCTGCAACCTAACCTTGAAAAGTATTTTTTGTAAACTAACTTGAATGACCTATTTATCATAATACACTAGTGTAATAAATATGCAAATGAAGACCGAAATGATGTCCTATCCGTTCAGCTTGGTTTGCAATCGGAATTGCCACGTCGATTTCTGTTACCATTAAAATACCGGATTACAGAAATCAACGAGATCGTGTTGTACCAAGAAGACCGAAGCAATACACGAAACATGACGATGATATAATGTATCCAGTTCTTCTTTGTCAAGTTATTATATTCAATACTATTGCCAAGGTCATGCGTGAAAAGGAATGGACGTTTAAATTTTGCTCTGACAAAGATTGTGTTTTTATGTGATAATAAATGGATACAACTTTTGGATGTTATATTAAACAACAACACAATGCAGATAAGTCTTTTATAAACTATATGTGAAAGAAAAAACACCAAAGGTTTTGGGGAAAGTTGTATTTTCGTTCAAAAAATCATTTCCTTTGTTTGAAAAAAAATATGAAAATCTAAAAATCGAGTGAGATGTTTTCACCTTCGATAATATAACGGTCAACATATATGGTTTATATATAGTTACTATTAAAGCCACCAATTATGACGGAAAATCTGTACACCGAGTTTGAGCCTGTGGCTATAAGTGAAAACACAGAGGTCAAAGTGCCCGTTACATCTGTAATTGATCACCAAGTTGATTGCCCATCAAGTATGACCGTGTCTCCAATGGCCACATATACCAATCAGACACTGATTGATCCCAGCCCATTTGACCAAGACGCAAGTGCGGATCTCACAGAATACCATCGCCTTATTCAACTTGTGCGAGATCTCCCGAGTACGCTATTTATAGACCGACTACTCATGGACTACCATCAGTGCGAGTCTAATCTAGATAAATCCCGAATCATGCTTTTTGACGTCATCAGAGATTCAGACGATTTTCCGTTCGACGTCAATTGTGAGCTAAAACGTCGAGTCACACGTCAAGGAGACTCGGCCGCGACGAAGTTGGCCACCGACATATACACGCTTCTGGCTGTTATCGACGGTGGTGATGTAGCGTGTGTTAAGGAAATGATAAGTTCCAGAAAACCAAGCCGTCTCAGCTCTGTGACCCGACAAACAATAAAAACCCATTCACCATGTCACTCTAGTAATAAATGTGAATGCGAAGCTGAGCTTAAAATACTCAAAGAAACTGTCATTAGCCTCCAAGCCGATATGTTGCTTATTAAGCAACGAAACGCAGCTACTGAAAATATACGCAACAATGACTTTAAGCTGATGCAAGGCTCCATAGATGACCTACAAACAAGTGTGGACGGTATAAAAACTGACACCGTTTTCCCAACTGCTTTGAGGGACATGAAGTTGGATTTGTTAAACCACTCCGAACATTTACTGTTATTGCAAAACAATGTTATAAATCTCAAAAGTGTGTTCAATGACTTTAAATCACAAGTGAGTGCTGGCTCCAACAGTCATGCTATACCGGTTCCTCATACTCAGACACCAGAGTGCAATACAAACACCCCAATAACCCCTCCCACACTCATACCCTCTACCCAAACTAGTGTACCAATCCCAGTGCCCAATACGGGCGATACAGTTTTGCAGTCTGCTTCTGTGTATGAGGACATATTAATTGCAGAATCACATCCGCCACAACAAACGGAGCTTTATTCAGCCGTTGTAAATAACCAGTTCAATGTTAATGATACCGCCACGAGCGATCATGAGAATGACCAATTATTTGGTAATCTAGTAATCCCCACCATTGTTAATACAAAGTCGCGCGAACCAAAAAAACAATATGGACATAAACATAAAAAACGCGGACGTACTTTAAGAGAAGTCAATTTCGGCATAATAAACCGAGAAATGGCCACGTCCACTGGTGTTAACCACAGATTTAGTAGTGGCAACCCCGATGTTGATACGGCGAGGTCATACGCGGATGAAGCGGACGACTTTCAAAAGTATGTCGTGAGACGTCCTAAACGGTTTTATGTAGGAGGCTTTCAGTCGAATATTACTGAGCCCGTGATCAAAAGCTATATTGAAAAGCGCGGTCCAAAGGTTTCCAGGGTTACAATATTTAGGAAACCTAGATACGGAAACTCTGTGGTTATTCGCGTGCATATTGAAGATGACGAGAACGCTTGTTATGTGACAGACGATCCCTGTTTTTGGCCCGAAGGAGTTACCTGCAAACCATGGGTTTCGTATGGTTCATATAAAGCTCGTCACAATGACTTTGTTAATGACAATCCAAACAGTTATAACTCTAATAGGTTCTCACAAACGTCGAAATACACGCGAGCTGAGTGGGGCCGGGTCAATTACACGGACTCTAACCGTTATGCAGCGCTTGAATCTGACTGTGATCTTGATTACTAGTAATCATGTCAGGCTCTAGAAACATATGTCTTAATATTGCTACATGGAATGCGACCGGAATAATGTCTAGCGCGAGTTATTTGAGCGATTTTTTACAAAACAATTATATAGATGTTTGCGGCATTGCCGAACACTGGTTATTCAATCACGACTTACATTTTCTTGATTGTATTAACAATAATTTTTCATGTCATTCAATATCTGATCCTGATCTCATGTTGCCAAGCAACCGGAGAGTTGGTAAGGGTGGGATATGCATATTCTGGAATAAGCGTTTAAATGACATTGTTTCACCTTTACACATTGACAGTAAATACGTTTTAGGCATCCAGATAAAGCCTACCATAGGACATTCTATATTTGTATTTCAATTATACTTACCATGTAAAAACCACTCTATTGCCACGTATAATAGCTGTATAGACGAAATAGAGACTTTATTATGCATATACAAAACAAAGGGTATAACATTTTTAATGGGAGATTATAATACAGAATTAGCTTCTCGAAACCAACGCGATTTTAAACTTGATAGTCGAGGAAAACTGCTGGTAGATTTGATGCTTACTTATAGTTTGCTAGCCGTAAATGCCCTCGAGTTATGCTCCGGAGCAGAATTTAGTAATGTACCATATAACAGTGACCGTGAGACACTCATTGATCACATATTAATCCAATCAGAAAATATTGAAATGATAAAATCATGCCGAATTATGGACGATAATTGCTTAAATGTTTCGACCCATCGCCCGATAGTTTGCAAAATCGAATGCGAAGTTGAAAATATATCTCGTTCAAACAATACGTATCATAATATTAATTGGCATAACGTTAAACAGAAAAACATAGATAATTACACACATTTCTTAAATAACGACAAAACGTTAAATATGTTGCTTTTATCACAGATATCTTCGTTGGATGACGTTGACTCATTTTATTCAGCCATCGTTAATGTAGTTAACAATGCGACAAATAGATGCATTCCTATATCAAAGTTCAAACCATTTATAAAACCGTATTGGAATCGCGAATTAACAAATTTACACAATGAAATGAATCTAAAAAGGGTTAATTGGTTAAATGAAAATCGCCCACGCAATGTTTCATCCGCAAGCTATAAAAGTTATAAGGCATCGAAAAATGTTTTCCGCAAAACTCATCGTGCCACCGTCCAAAATTATTTATCTAGCTTAGAGCGAGAAATTGATATAGCGGCGGAAATGGACAATAATGAGTTTTGGAAATTGATTAATAGACGAAAAAGAAATAAAAAAGTAGAAACTACCCTTAAAATGAATTTTAATGGACAATCTTGCGAAAATCCCATCGATATAAATATGGGCTGGAAAAATTATTTTTCCGAACTCTACACGCCTAAAGATAATAGTTTTGAATCCGCTTATGCAAATTCATGCGATGAAGAGTTATCGAACATTAAGTCGCAATTAACTTATCATCGGTGCGACGATATCGTTATAACTATATATATGGTTAAAAAGGCATTAAAATCCTGTAAAAAGAAAAAAGCCTGTGGCAATGATCTCATTTATTACGAAAATATAATTTACGGTGGTCCGATTTTACTTGCCGTTATTACAAAATTATTCAATTATATGTCGTCATTGTCACATATACCCGTTGATATGAAAAAGGGTATTATTTCGACCCTTTACAAAGGAAATAATAAAAACAAAATGGACCCTAATAGTTACAGGGCTATTTCTCTCTGTTCTACCATGTTAAAGGTATATGAAAAAGTGTTACTTAAAATTTTAGAACAGTCTAGTACGCTAAAGTTTAACACATTACAAGGAGGATTTCAAAGAAATATTAATTGTAAAATGACGTCCTTTCTCTTACGTGAAAGTATCTACTTTGCAAAAGAAAACAGTTCTAAACTTTTCACTTGCTTCCTGGACGTGAGACAAGCATTTGACCACGTTTCTTATAGCATCTTGATGCTGAAACTGTATAGGACGGGGATTAAAAAATCTATTTTTAAAATTATTCTAAGTATGTTTGAAAATGTTTATAGCTGTGTTAAATCACAAGGCCAATCCTCGGATTGGTTCCCCATTTTACAGGGTACCAGACAAGGCCAAGTAATGAGCCCGTATTTATACTTAGTTTTCATTAATGATCTTATGGATAAATTAGACCAATCACCCTACGGTCTGAAAATTAATGATACTGGTTACAGTTGCCCAACATCGGCGGATGATATGGTGCTCAGTTCACTCACTAAGAACGGCTTAGAAAAACTTATGTCAATATGTCATAATAACTCTATCCGTGAAAAATATACATATAATGCTAATAAATGTAATGTTGTTGTTTTTAACGAACGCCTTTCTGATTCACAGAGGAATCCAAGGCTATGGCACTTAGGCCAAAACATTGTTGATGAAACATACACATATGTTCATTTAGGTATTTTATGCAGTAAGGACATGAGTCTGAATGAAAACATTAAAGACGCATGCACAAAACTACGTAAAACATACTTTGGATTGTCCGACTGTGGCGTCCATCAAAATGGTCTTCACCCAATAACAGTAAAACATTTATATCAAACGGTTGTACTATCGAGGGCATTATACGGCTGCGAACTATGGAACACCATTTCTGACACTCAATTGAAGTCTTTAGAGCGTGTACATGTTCAATGTATTAAATATATGCAGTCTCTGCCTAAACAAACTCGTAGTGACGTCGCACTAGCTTTAATCGGTCTCACAAGAATCGAATATGAAATTGATAAGCGTAAGTTATTGTTGTTTGGCCAATTATGCAGCATTAATAAAGGATTTAGAATACAGACAATTTTCGCTAATAGACTTATGCAATGTATGTCTCACCCACGTAAAACACAAGGCTTTATGCCAGACATTTACCGTATATTAGGGAAATACCAATTAACTTACGTTTTAACGGAATATATTTCTACTGCATTTTTTCCTACGTTAAGACAATGGAAAAAAAGACTTAAATCAAATATACATAAGTCAGCCGAACTTGATTTCAGATCAAGACTTATCCAAGATTACAGTCTTAATAATTTTCTCAAGATACAAGGGGAAATAACGCCAAACAGTATCTGGTACTTCTCCCAATTATATCGTGATTATTTACCGTACTGTAGAACTGTCATATTTGTCATTGGTAAACTATTTGCACGCAAATATTTAACTGTTTGTCCAAAGTGCAAATTAATAACAGAAACGGTAGCTGAACATTTAATTTTATTTTGTTCATCAAACAATACCTTGCGGCATTCGTTATTATGCAAGATACACAAAATATGCGGCTTAAATAAGTATGATCAACTTTGTAACTTAAGCGCGTTTAATCAAATTATAGAATTTGTGTCCGGCTTTCCGTCTTTAAACATGTCGGACAAACAAACGGTTGCTATTTCTAAAACCACGTTCAGATACTTACATCATATGACGAAATCTTTAAATATTGTGTATATATAGGGCTCCTATTTAAAGTATGTTAAGTTTCTTTGAACTAATGAGACTATGTTTTATTTACAAATACTTTGCATAATAAATGTTTGTATTGATTGAATATTATATCAAGATAGAATTTTAAATTTAATAATTGATTTAAAACTCAAATCAAATTTTTGCTATATGCTTGCCAGTAACTTATCTTTGAAAAGAAATATTTAGAACCTTCAAAAATTCTATCCTTTTTATCTTAATTCTAAGGATCATGTTTGAAAACAAATACATATGAAACGTATGTCAATCCAAGAATCCATGAAGTGTATGTTCTTGTGTTTCGTTTCGGCAAGACATGTCGGCCTTTGGATTATCTATGGCAAGAGTACTTGAATAAATATTATTTCTACACATATACTTCATTATTAAGTGGAGGAACATTTCCTGTTAATCTCCGTCCGTTTGTACATATATTAAATAAGTCAAACTGTCAAGTTTAAATATTTATTTGTTTTGTATAAATTTGTTCTTGTTCTTGTATATAATTTAACTGTCATGTACAGTCTATTTGTTTTTGTGTATGTGTATTCACTATGTATATATGTTATTTTGACTCTCCTGTATATTTATATTATGGAGGAAATAAAGAATCAATCAATCAAAAGCTATGTTTAAAAAACAGTTCCCAATTGAAAGGGGGACAAGGAGCATAAGTGAATGTTTTACTGTAATTTCCTCCATTTGTATGAAAAAATCACGCTAAAATTTCCAAATGATATTGTATGGGTTATGTTTCCAAGGAATAGAAAGTAAACTGTCTGACGTCCGGCACACTTTAAAGGGACTAACGACAATCTTGATGGTTTTAAAACTCGCAGCGTCCCGTTAGTTTTTCTACATTTGTTTCAATCATCAATTTTAGCTATAAGAATAATGTTAAGCAAATTATTTTTTTCACATTTCTGACTTGATATTGTAGTAGGGGGCGAAATGATTTAACATCCTAGCGCTAGCCTAGGGAACCAATAATATATTTAAACGGTAAAATAACGAAGGCAAAACTCAAAATGCTATTTAATATATGCAAGCAGCTTTCAGGTTAAAATTATACTGGATTTATAAATCGAGAGTAATGCTTGATACAAATTTCAAGATTAACATGTGTCCCTTTAACCTGCAACCTAACCTTGAAAAGTATTTTTTGTAAACTAACTTGCATGACCTATTTATCATAATACACTAGTGTAATAAATATGCAAATGAAGACCGAAATGATGTCCTATCCGTTCAGCTTGGTTTGCAATCGGAATTGCCACGTCGATTTCTGTTACCATTAAAATACCGGATTACAGAAATCAACGAGATCGTGTTGTACCAAGAAGACCGAAGCAATACACGAAACATGACGATGATATAATGTATCCAGTTCTTCTTTGTCAAGTTATTATATTCAATACTATTGCCATGTACAATAACTCTGAATTTTATTCGGCAGAGTTATGCCTCTTTTCATAAAACGTTAACCTACAACCTAGCCTAGTTCATAACGTATCAAAATATTGACCTATGTTCATGAAACTATACATAGTTACATACCTTTCCTATCAATTAGGTGTGCTACTTTTCATAAACTGATCCCCACTTGAGGCATTTTGCATAAATTAGATAAGCAGGTTAGTCAGAAAGAAAGGCCCGTGTCCACCTCACAAGCCCACGCGTCTTCTAATGGCGAACTGAATTTATTTTGCTTCTACCCAGTGACTGTTCGCCGAAACGCACATGGTAACCTAACTGACCCTCTCCTATAACTGAACCCTCTCCTATAAATGGAATCCCACTGGAAGCTCGACATGTTTATAAGTGAGAAAGTGTCGATGCTTACGGATGGTAGGAGGTATACAGTACTGGTCCTACCCAGTAAAAGTGAATGGTTTGCCTACACCACCAAAAAAATTCGACCTCATATATAGCCTAAAATGTGATGAAAATGACGTAAACGCCATTCAAACAACGTCAACCTATAATTGCAAAATGTGTCCATTGTACACGGATGCCACCTTTAACGCTGGCAGTCACAGATACACAATAATCGAAAGTGTGTAAGTAGGTCAAGGTCATTCTCATTGACTTTTTTTAAAGTATGAACATGTTTTTTCTGGTCATTTGAAGGTTTTGTCACTTATTAAATGAGACAACAGACGACCAGACAAGGGTAAACAAAAATCGACCGTCATATATAGCCTAACATGTGATGAAAATGACATAAACGCCATTCAAACAACCGTCAACCTATAATTGCAAAATGTGTCCATTGTACACGGATGCCCCCCTTTAACGCTGGCAGTCACAGATACACAAGAATCAAAAGTGTGTAAGTAGGTCAAGGTCATTCTCATTGACTTTTTTTTTAGTAGGAACATGTTTTGTCAGGTCATTTGAAAGTTGTGTCACTTACTAAAAGAGAAGTCAGACGACCAGACAAGGGTTAAACTATATGCCATTCCTGCTTTCGTGGAGGGGTATCTAAACATGAACGACCTTACCACCAGAGTAATTGCTGTCACTCGATTCGAGACTGAGTCTCGGCTGAGGAACGATTGTTTTACCAAATGTTTCGTTCATTAGGTGTCTAGTCCGGGATCATTCTAAGAATCACTTGTGTGTTAGACATTTAGGGCAGAGTTTTATGAAATATGGTAGTGGATAGAGGGATGTGACAGTATGTAGCAGGGTACACGTAAATGCCCGATTTACCAATCGTGCTTTCTTCTTAAATCAGAGGTTAAGGAGCTGGCACGGCAACACGATACTGATGTATTTTTAATCACAATGATGATACATGTAATTCATTTGAGTCTGAGGCCTCGTTAATACAATTGACAAGGTGTTGCACCTAAGCGCTGGGCTCGAGCCCTGGTAATGGCATGTCTGATGGGAATAGTTATCTCCATCTCATCTCCATCTGAGGTTGTTGTTCCAATCAATAAGCCCATAGTTCATATTGTTTGAGTCTATAATCCAAATGACCTTACGGTCAAATGTAAACCCATAACCAATTTTTTTGCGGGGTGGGGAAGGCGCGCTGGGCTTGGGGCGGATAAAGTCGGAGGGACAATACCTGTATAAAGAAGATGACACAAATTGTCCGCGTGCACGATTTCACCCTGTGAAACTAATAAAAACCCATGTGACGTCACATTTCTTGTAATTTGTGGAATGTGGACGTCGGAAAAACACGGTATTGTGATTGTTGCAATGTTTTTAATACATTCAGAATTTAAAAGATCTACCATGTTACCGATATATTATAAACATTTAACTGCTGATTTACATGTTGTTCATTACCATTTATAAGCAAATTTCAGAATTTATCACACATTGAGCTGACCTCTGTTTAATATTTCTGCTAACTATACAATCTTCGTGCCAGATGTTCGTTATCCATATATTAACAGGATATGATCAATTATGTTAATCCAATGAGCAATTTAAGAGTAACCGGCACGCAAACGGTATATTAATTGGTAATGTAGACAATACTGTACTGTTAATGACAGCATGATCATGTATATGATATGAGGATATCGACCTCTTACCAAAGGCCTCGACGATCTTAACCACGGATGCGCACGGATGAAGATACAAAACACGTGCAGTTAGAAATAAACAACTAAAACAGTAGGAAGTTGCTCTGTTCAGAAATACCATCTTTTATTTTGCAATTATAAAACAGGAACATGATCGAAAATGAAACATGTTTGCAGCTATTCAAAGGACAATCTCTCCCACAGACCGTCATTGACCTCTGTCAACGGCTAAGAAAGTAGCCTGAGTGATATGCCAAGTACAGACCTTTATTCTACCGCCATATAATTCTGAGCATAATTTGCTGTATATTTAAAACATTTCAAGCCGAAAATGTGTTTTCTTTTTATTCGGTATTTTATTTTATTTGTATTTTAAGCATTTCGTATAAAGTTAATTCAGAAACATATTGGTGAAATCAAGAAATTTTGCATTTTCATCGTTTGAGAAGATTCTTAGTGTTTGATGAGACGTTGACAGAGATGTTTTATTCGAATATACGTCTTGTATTCTTTATTTGTATGTACTAATATGAAATAGGTTAAACCTATAGGGCGAGCACTGTTCATGTGGTGATACTGAGTTCCGTCGGTGTGTTCTTGGGCAAGACACTTTCACTTAGCCCCGTCCGTCGGATGGGGACGTAAACCGGGCGGTCCCGTGTATCGGTCTATCCTCCGAGCACGTTAAAAAAACATAGGAATCTATTCGATAATAAGAGTAGGGCAGGTCCCCGATTCCTATGTATCCTTCCCCTCTCTCTGGGGCGGCTCTAATTAACCTAGTATGTGTTGATGAGCCGTTAAACAACATTCAATTCAATTTATGTTTGATTGTGCGGTATGTATGCACCGGTATGTGCAAGTCTAGCTGCGAGAATCGTAGCTCTTATGGTGTGTACATATACCATGGTAGGTGTCACAAAATGTCACGGGTAGAGCGTATTGGTCGTACATAGCTCTTGTAAGTTATCAGTTACACCCTAATCTATTGTTCGAGTTGAAGCAAATTCATGATATTTTCATGTAACACGTAAAAGCGTGCACATTTTAAGTGGCCGCCAGAGAGGCCGTGTCATAAGTTTAGTTTTGTGCTAATGCATGTAAAGGTATAGGTCTATCTTCCTTAAACGGCAAAATTGTATAAGGGGCCTCTCGTGTAGATTCAATACTGCAGATTTAGCCACGTTTGTCAAGGACTGAACGGGGGAAATAATGGTTTGGGCGTAATGTTTGCTATAAAACCCATTGTCTCCTAGTTCTTGCCGGGATTGCTTGATATAGTTGCTTTGTTGGAACAGAGATTGGACGGCAAAATTCACAGGCAACATGTGGTCAGTATTTATTTTATTAAAACTTTTATCGTACATTTGTATTCAGTGGGCGGCGCCATCTTGGTTGGCGGTTACGACATCCGGTTAGCATTGATGTTTCTTAAACATTAACTTTAGACTAGCATATGATTTTGAAGTTACTTTATTAGATGTAATTATTGTAATTGATCATTAATTGTAAAACAATATTTAATTTGATAACAGTGGATAATAGGTGCATTAGTCAACGTTGGCGTATAACTCAGTGATTGTAATACACGATTGTTAACATTAGTTAACAATGAGATGAGTGACTAGGATAATGTTCGACGCGTATGCATAGCGTTGTATAATGTGGTCATTAGTTGACATGCGTGCATGCATAACTCAGTGAGTGTAATATACGAGTGATTTGATAATGTTTATATTACATGTATTAGGTGCATTGATTAACAGCGACGTACATGGCGTATACATGGCGTTGTAGAATATGTAGACATTGCTACTCATCATTAGTACAGCTTACATATATTTATTGAATAATGATTTGTTTGGGTAATGATAAGTATGCAAGATTGTTATGTTTGTCAACCGACATCTAAAACGTATGTATAATTACAGCCTAAGCCATCCCGGGTTGGAGATAAGCCATCCAGGATATAAGCCATCCAGGGTTGGAGATTAAGCCATCCAGGGTTGCTGATTAAGCCATCCAGGTTTGGATATTCCGGAGTGGAGCTAAGCGTCCACGGATAACGTAACGAGCGGTGGAGACGGTCCCCGTACCTGCGCAGCATGGCCAGGTTTCACTAGCGACAACCCCCGGGACACAAGGTGGACCCGTTATCATTCCTCACTGGAGGAATACATCACCCACAATCTCAGTGGAGGTTAACCATCATTACATCGCGTCATCAACCCTTACAGAAGGCATTTGATGACAATCATCCATTGAATTCGCGCATCATCATCTTCATGAGCTCTCGCGCATCACAGTCATCGCGCTAGATCAACATTGTTATAGCTTTAACAACACTTTAGTGTCTTAGACATTCAGTATTTATAACAATACTAAGAACGTCTTAAACGTTCATGAAAACATTCTTTTCATAGTTCATTTGTGTATTCGCTTGTTTTTTTAGATAATTGTATATATATTAAACATATTTTAAAAGTTGCATTAAACTTATGTAAATGCATTCACCGTCATTGATTCTTTCCTGAGTTAGCCCAACCACTAAGGTCATCCTGTGACAACTGGTTTTCAGAGTAGTGGGATTTTGGGCGACTACGGAGGGAGAGAATCAATAAGTGATCTTTATTATGACTAAATCTCTACTTATTATTTTAGAATTGTGTACCACCCTCTGATCCATCAAAGCGACTGTCGACGATCACGGCCACAGCTTGGAAGACAAGTGGGGTGAGTCCAAACTGTTGTTTTGTCCGTTCTTTCCTTGGCGCGAGGTCGCAGTGGTCTACACGATTGGGTCTGAGGCATACCACCATAAGAGCCATGACTCACGTCTAGTGCGTCTACCTTACGAATCGTGACATTCCACCCCCAACAAATTTCAATTCGTTCCCAGACATAGATGGCATGGACCGAACTTCGAACGGCTGTCTAGTCATCATCCAGTCTGGCAACGACATTGGCTGAATCACCAACCGTCATAAAAGCTGCTACTGCATCAGTGCATGTAAGATATATATACATAAACCGTGATGCACGCGTATACGTATTTGCCGAACAACATGTAATTACGGATCCCTACCAATGTTTCAACGTTATGTCATTACGAAAAAATGTAAATATATGATTTAAGCTTGTTTTATTCGAATATACGTCTTGTCTTCAACGTGTGTTAAATTGATTTATACGTACTGTCTAATCATTATGATGATGTATGTTTCAGAAAAGTACAATGATTTTAAAACATAGGAATTTGTTGATTCCTACTTGACATTTAATCAATGGTGGTCCATTTTCAGAATATTAGTTAAATCAAATTTAGTTGAGTATGTCTGTGGGTGGAGGACACCGGGTCCGTCGTTTTTCATCAATATATTTCGAAAATGCACCAAATTCATCAAATGCTATGTATAGAAAAGACGTTGGTTTGATTAGTCGTTCTTGATGTTTAGCACTAGCTGTGCTCAAGATACTTATTAGTTTCTACATCTACATTTTAAGAAACTGACTGTCCTATTTGACCATAATGTTTCTGTCGGTGGTAGAAAAACAAAAATAGTGAAATGATAGGACAGAGAAAAGCATAGATCGATTGAAGCAGAAGAAAGGTAAAGTTTCCAAACCGTGTTTTCATCACCTTCAAATTTGAACTTCTCTGTAGCATCAGACCAAACTGGATGACCGGCAGAGCCTCGGACTCCTAGTTACAGGTACACTGGCATAGGAAAGTTTCATTTATATGGGGGTCCAGTGGCAACCTCAAACTTTGTTAAAAGTAAAAAAAAAAAGATGAAGCACGACTTGTGGTGCGAACGCCGGATTGCGAATTTAACATTTTAACTGAAAAATCTGTGTGAAAATGTGGGGTTGTCCAGGTAAAATACATGACATAGTTATGGTTATTGTCGTATAACATTTGTAATGATATGGAACATGTGTCAAGTTTCAAAGCTTTTCGACAATTTAGTTTTAAAAAATGAGGAAAAAACAAAACTTTAACGAAAATTTCAAAACCTGTAGACGGACGGACGGATATACGTTTTCGCGACATAGGTAAAAATGCAATTTCATTGTCATTTTGGATGGGTTCGAGAAAGGTTTTTAATGGTTTTTTCGCCTCATTCTGATTGGAAACCACCATTCTTAATGATTTCTACGACTGCTTACCTTGTTAATTTCGTAACGAAATATGCTACTTTACGGTTGTAGTCTCCCATAAACTACCGTAAATGACCCAAGACTTTTCAAAAGGATGGATTGGTATGTTTACTTTTCGCCTGCATGATACCATAGGAGCTCGCTTGTGCTCGCTATTATACAATTACATGTGTACTCATTCATTATTGAATTTATTAACAATTTGCTCGTTTAATAAATTCAATAATGAATGAGAACAAATGTTAGATTCTATTTATCACATAACTCGACTTTTATTGCAATTTGCCTGTCGCTTTAACACGCGATGCCGACATAAACCGTGGGAATTGGATTATAGTCTTTATCGATGTTTTGACAGCGCATACTAGGCTTATATGCATACCTACATAACTAGTGGTATATCGAAAATATGGAATTTTACCACACCGTAATTTATGTGATAACACTGGTTTACATAAGTGACAACATTGCTGGCTACTGACACTGCCCGTGGTCATTAGATGTACAATCCCCGGATATGACAACTTAAACTGGTCATTTACTTTGGGATATATCGGAAATGCTGTATTACGGGTCACACTTGTGAATGTCTAAACATCAAATGCGTTGTCCTTAACCAGAAGGTGATGAACTTATGTAACATAAAGCAGCACGGTGCATTCTGTCAAATACAGAACGACTTACGGCTTTATTTTAAGAAAATAGATCGACCGGACATATATAATATAAGCCGAATTAATTGGGCAATTTATCGCCTAAACTGTCTGTGCATTATTGATGAAATCACATGTGTGTGTGTGTGTGTGTTTCTAAGGATTATAGTCCCTCTACCTACGACAGGCGTCCTACCTGACGATTATAGGCACAATGTCTGGACTTTTATCTGTGTGTTGTTGTGTGATGTGGCTGTTATATAGCTATATATGGCGCTAGAGATAGACTGGTATCAGTCTAAAAATGTATACTGGTATCAGTCTATAACGGTAGACTGGTATCAGTCTATTATAATAAAATTAGACAAATTAAAAAATAGAATAATACTTATAAAAAATTGTTTATTTTATTTCAAGCTCTGTTTTTCTTCATGGCTGAATATACTTAATGTTCAGATAAGACCATACACTTTATAAGATCAGATATTAGCCTCTTTCAGCGCAAAGGAAATTCTATAATATAGCAGTTAAAAGGTTATAACATTAAGGACTGATGCCAGTCTAGGCGAAAGGCGATGTTATCTATAATTTAAGCTATGTTTTATGATGAAATTCCTATCTTTTCGTAATTTATTTCGATTTCCCCTAGTATTTAAACAGTCATTTTACGCGTCTCATAAACATGCCAGCTGAAAGTGTTTCGCTATCAAATTTCTTTTCCGAAACAAAGAATAGGAATATTTACGGGCATATTTTACTTCTTTTCCGATCTATGTAATGGCATATTAAACGAGATCATTTCTCGCAGAATGGTTTTAATTAGCCTGTCAGTATTTAAACCTCAGCACATAAAAACCAGTAATAAGATAGTCAATATACTGTAATTATAATTATCAATAAGCATATATGGAGAGAGATATATGACTTATGTTCTTACTTCTTGTTTTGTACATGCTTTGTTATATGTCTGTGTTTTGGTGATATTCCTACTGTTGGATTTTAGACCAATAAAAGATTTGACTTCATTTGATTTGATTATTTGATTTGAGGAATACATAATTATGCTTCGTAAATAATGTAAATTCAAACTCTGTTAAACGGTGAATAAAACATGTTTAAAATTGTATAGAACACTACACAATGTGTGTTAAGATCGGATGAATGAAAACGTTCAGCTTCAATATATGATGTTTGTCAAATTCCATTGAAAATTACAAGTGTTCAAACAATACAGTTACATTCATGTAATATGATAGTATATTTTAAAATGTACATTATACTGAGTATAATAATTAAATCGAACTGAACTGTAAGAAAAGAGGTAGATAAGACCCTGCTATTTAGTGTTGCATACATCTGACACGCTTTGAGGTTGCATACATCTGACACGCTTTGAGGTTGCATACATCTGACACGCTTTGATTTTGCATACATCTGACACGCTTTGAGGTTGCATACATCTGACATGCTTTGGGGTTGCATACATCTGACACGCTTTAGAGTTGCATACATCTGACACGCTTTGGGGTTGCATACATCTGACACACTTTAGAGTTACATACATCTGAAACGCTTTAGGGTTGCATACATCTGACACGCTTTAGAGTTGCATACATCTGACACTCTTTAGAGTTGCATACATCTGACACGCTTTGGGGTTGCATACATATGACACGCTTTATAGTTGCATACATCTGACACTCTTTACAGTTGCATACATCTGACACGCTTTAATGTTGCATACATATGACACGCTTTACAGTTGCATACATCTGACACGCTTTACAGTTGCATACATCTGATACGCTTTAGGGTGGCATACATCTGACACGCTTTAAGGTTGCATACATATGACACGCTTTAAGGTTGCAAACATATGACACGCTTTAGAGTTGCATAGATCTGACACGCTTTAAACTTTCATACATCTGACACGCTTTAAAGCTTCCTACATCTGACACGCTTTGGGGTTGCACAGATCTGACACGCTTTGGATTGCATATATCTGACACGCTTTCAAGTTTCATACATCTGACAAGCCTTAGTGTTGCATACATCTGACACGCTTTGGGATTGCATACATCTGACACGCTTAAGAGTTGAATACATCTGACACGTTTTACATTTGCATACATCTGACACGCTTTAGGGTCGCATACATCTGACACGCTTTAGAGTTGCATACATCTGACACACTTTAAAGTTTCATACATCTCACACGCTTTAGGGCTGCATACATCTGACACGCTTTAGAGTTGCATACATCTCACACGCTTTAGAGTTGCATACATCTGACACGCTTTAAGGTTGCATACATCTGACACGCTTTATGGCTGCATACATCTGACACGCTTTAAGGTTGCATACATCTTGCATACATCTGACACGTTTTAGAGTTGCATACATCTGACACGCTTTAGTGTTGCATACATCTGACACGCTTTAGTGTTGCATATATCTGACAAGATTTAGGGTTGCATACATCTGACACGCTTTAGTGTTGCATACATCTGACACGCTTAAGGTTGCATGAATCTGACACGATATAGGGTTGCACACGTGTGACACGCTTTATGGTTGCATACATCTGACACGTATTAGTGTTGCGTACATCTGACACGCTTTAGGGTTGCATACGTATGACACGCTTTAGGGTTGCATACATCTGACACATTTTAGTGATGCATACATCTGAAACGCTTTTGGGGATGTACACATATGACAAGCTTTAGTGATGCATATATCTGACACGCTTTAAAGGTGCATACATCTGACACACTTTAGGGTTGCATACATCTGACACGCTTTTAGGTTGCATACATATGACGAGCTTTAAGGTTGCATACATCTGACGAGCTTTAAGGTTGCCTACATCTGACACGCGTTAGCATTGCATACATCTGACACGCTTTAGGGTTGCATTCATCTGACACGATTTAGGGTTGCATACATCTAACACGCTTTAGGGTTGCATACATCAGACACGCGTTATGATTGCATACAGCTGACACGCATTAAGGTTGCCTACATCTGACCCGCTTTAAGGTTGCATACATCTGACACGCGTTAGGATTGCATACATCTGACACGCTTTAAGGTTGCATACATATGACACGCTTTAAGGTTGCATACATCTGACACGCTTTAGGGTTTAATACATCTGACACGCTTTAAAGGTGCATACATCTGACGTGCTTTAAGGTTGCATACATCTGAAACGCTTTAGTGTTTCATACATCTGACACGCTTTAAGGTTGCATACATCTGACACGCGTTAGGGTTGCATACATCTGACACACTTTAAGGTTGATTACATTTGACACACTTTAGGGTTGTATACATCTGACACGCTTTAAAGTTGAATACATCTGACACGCGTTAGCATTGCATACATCTGACACGCTTTAAGGTTGCATACATCTGACACGCTTTAGTGTTACATACATCTGGCACGCGTTAGGATTGCATCATCTGACACGATTTAAGGTTGCATACATCTGACACGCTTGAGGGATGCATGCATATGGCACGCGTTAGGATTGCATCATCTGACACGATTTAAGGTTGCATACATCTGAAACGATTTAGGGTTGCATACATCTGACACGCGTTAGGATTGCATACATCTGACATGCTTTAAGGATGCATACATCTGACACTCTTTAAGGTTGCATACATCTGACACGCTTTAAGGTTGCATACATCTGACATGCTTTAGGTTGCATACATCTGACACGATTTAAAGTTGCATACATCTGACTAGCTTAAGGTTGCATACATGTGACACACTTTAGGGTTGCATACATCTAACACGATTTAGTGTTGCATACATCTGACACGGTTTAAGGTTGCATACATCTGACACGCTTTAAGGTTGCAACATCTGACACGCTTTAAGGTTGCTTACATCTGACACGCTTTAAAGTTGCATACATCTGACACGCTTTAGGTTGCATACATCGGAAATGCTTTAAGGTTGGATACATGTGACACGCGTTAGGTATGCATCATCTGACACGATTTAAGGTTGCATACATCTGAAACGATTTAGGGTTGCATACATCTGACAAGCGTTAGGATTGCATACATCTGACACGCTTTAAGATTGCATACATCTGACACTCTTTACGGTTGCATACATCTGACACGCTTTAGGGTTGCATACATATAACACGCTTTAAAGTTCCATACATTTGACACCCTTTAGGTTGCATACATCTGACACGCTTTAGGGTTGCATACATCTGACACGATTTAGTGTTGCATACATCTGACACGCTTTAAGGTTGCATACATATGACACGCTTTAAGGTTGCTTACATCTGACACGCTTTAAAGTTGCATACATCTGACACGCTTTCAGGTTGCTTACATCTCACATGCTTTAAAGTTGCATACATCTGACACGCTTTAGGTTGCATACATCTGACACGCTTTAGGGTTGCATACATCTGACACGCTGACACGCTTTAGGTTGCATACATCTGATACGCTTTAAAGTTGCATACATCTGACACGCTTTAAGATTACATACATCTGACACGCTTAGGATTGCATACATCGGAAACGTTTTAAAGTTGCAAACATCTGACACGCTTAGGATTGCATACATCTGACACGTTTTAAAGTTGCATACATCTGACATGCTTTAGTGTTGCATACATCTGACACGTTTTAAAGTTGCATACATCTGACACGCTTTAGTGTTGCATACATCTGCCACTCTTTAGTGTTGCATACATCTGACACGCTTTAGTTTGCATACATCTGACACTCTTTAATGTTGCATACATCTGACATGCTTTGGTGTTGCGTTGCATACATCTGGAACGCTTTAGGGTTGCATTAATCTGACACGCTTTAGGGTGCCATACATCTGACACGCTTTAGTGTTATATACAGCTGACACGCTTTAGGATTGCATACATCTGACATGCTTTAAGGTTGCATACATCTTGCATACATCTGACACGCTTTAGGGTTGCATACATCTGACACGCTTTAGTGTTGCATACATCTGACACTCTTTAAAGTGGCATACATCTGACACGCTTTAAAGTTGGATACATCAGACACGCTTTAAAGGTGCATACATCTGACACGTTTTAAAGTTGCACACATCTGACACGCATTAATGTTGCACACATCTGACATGCTTTAGGGTGGCATACATCTGACACGCTTTAGTGTTGCATAAATCTGGCACGCTTTATGGTTGCATACATCTGACACGCTTTAGTGTTTCTTACATCTGACAATCTTTAAAGTTGCATACATCTGAGACGCTTTAGGTTGCATACATCTGACACGCTTTAGGGTTGCATACATCTGATACGCTTTAGGGTTGCATACAGCTGACACGCTTTATGATGCACACAGCTGGCACGCTTTAATATTGCACACATCTGACACGCTTTAAGGTTGCACACATCTGACACGATTTAGGGTTGCATACATCTGACACGCTTAAGTGTTGCATACATCTGGCACGTTTTAGGGTTGCATAAATCTGAGACGCTTTAGGGTTGCATACATCTGAAACGCTTTAGTGTTACATACAGCTGACTCGCTTTAGGATTGCATTCATCTGACACGCTTTAAGGTTGCAAACATCTTGCATACATCTGACACACTTTAGGGTTGCATACATTTGACACGCTTTAGGTTGCATACATCTGACACGCTTTAGGGTTGGATACATCTGACACGCTTTAGCGTTACATACATCTGACACTCTTTAACGTTGCATACATATGACTCGCTTTAAAGTTGAATACATTTGATACGCTTTAAGGTTGCATACATCTGACACGTTTTAAAGTTGCACACATCTGACACGCTTTAGGGTTGCATACATCTGACACGCTTTAGGGTTGCATATATCTGGCACACTTTAGGGTTGCATACATCTGACACGCTTTAAAGTATCATACATCTGACACGATTTATGTTGCATACATTTGGCACACTTTAGGGTTGCATACATCTGACACGCTTTAAAGTTGCACACATCTGACACGCTTTAAGGTTGCACACATCTGACACGAGTTAGGTTGCATACATCTTACACGCTTTGAGGTTGCATACATCTCACACGCTTTAGAGTTGCATACATCTGACACGCTTTAGTGTTGCATGTATCTGGCACGCTTTAGGGTTGCTTAAATCTGACACGCTTTACGGTTGCATACATCTAACACGCTTTAGTGTTACATACAGCTGACATGCTTTAGGATTGCATACATCTGACACGCTTTAAGGTTTCATACAACTTGGATACATCTGACACGCTTTAGGATTGCATACATCTGACACGCTTTAAGGTTGCATACATCTGACACGCTTTAGAGTTGCATACATCTGACACGCTTTAGAGTTGCATACATCTGACACGTTTTAAGGTTGCATACATCTGACACGCTTTAAGGTTGCATACATCTGACACGCTTTAAGGTTGCATACATCTCACGCGCTTTAGGTCTGTATACATCAGACGCGATTTAGAGTTGCATACATCTACTACGCTTTAGAGTTGCATACATCTGACACGCTTTAAGGTTGCATGCATCTGACACGTTTTAGGGTTGCATACATCTGACACGCTTTAAGGTTGCATACACATCTGACGCGCTTTAAGGTTGCATACATCTGACACGCTTTAACGTTGCAAACATATGACACACTTTAAATGATTCAATCCGCCATTGTAAGTAACATGTGGTTAATGGGACTTACACTCATTTCATTACATCTGTTACTCAGAAATGGGGAACTATCTAGTCCATTATAGAAACATGTACAACTGGCCATACTAATTGTAATGGGGCTTGTTAGTATTTAGATCGTATAATTATATACTGAAACGAAAAAGAAACACAACTCGAGAATTTCCGCTATATTTTCTATATATATATATGTACAATATGCTGCTGTTAATGGAATGGTACATGGCTATGTAAGACCTTTCCTTTCGGGAAAAAAAGACTAAAATAACACATAACACAGCAAATAGTATTCCTTCAATGTTTCATTATTGTCAGAGTACGCGTTTGGCTCAAGCATGTCAGGAAACTTAGGATGCAAAGTTTTGCAAACTCTTTTGGTACTGAAATGGCTCAATTTTCAAAGAGGAACTTCAAATTTACGAAGTGTTCTGTGATTAAAACGTTTACAACATCTCAGTTGTGTCTTTTCTCTAACTAACTGCAACTCTTTTTTTTTTACAAGACATCTTGGGATTTCTTTGGAATGCTAGTATATATATGGAATGAAATGTGCAGTATATACACTATATAGCGGAAATTCCCGAGTTGCGTTTCGTTTTCGCTTCAGTATATATTTGTCTTGTTACAAACAGACATATAGACACTATCCTATTTTCTTTTCATAATACAATACAAATCTCATCATACAATAAAAATAACAATACAATTGTACATACGCATCTATATACATACATGTAAGTGACGATCAGTTACAGATGATATAACTAATGTCATAACATTATCCCAGTTATACACTATATACAGATGAAACATTTAAGCATCCATACTTTCATATTCGAAATATTCTTTCCATGTAGACATGACGACAATGCAAGAATTGTTAAAAAACAAAACAAAAAAACGAGTAAAAATGACATGCACGGTACATTTTATAAGTTCCAAGTAACTAACTAATAACTAAATGCTTACCAAAACACAGTTGATCGCTTCGTATCATAACCAGCCAAATAACGGCCAATATACACTACAAAACCGTTTACCAATACTCTGTCCATGTGTTCAGGTCATTAACTAATCTGTATATGCCGATTAAAATAATATTTTGTTTCAAGGATTCTTAAAATTACCGTGATTGAATATGCGTAAAATTATTTATGAGTTGGTAACTATTAATTCGAAGCTCCAGTTTTGGGGTTTAGCCTGACTGATTAAAGTCGTCTTTATTGTGTCTATATAATTTGGATTCTCAAAATATGTAAATTATATATATACCTTGTCATCGGTAGGTTTAAAATGGTGTACATATTTTGTAAAATTCGGCTGTAAATTAGATCATACACCTGTTAGGTGACATGGAAAAAACACGTAATTACTTTAACGACGTAAGATATCAGAACACGGTTAGAGGAAAATGAATAAGTGCAGTTTGTTTGCTGATCGTGTTTGATGATATCGCATATTCACGTCATTTATATAAAAGCTATTAATTTACTGAAGATGTTTTTTTCCTGTGAACGAAGAGAGGTATCATCTGCAGACATTAATCATGCATGCAATCATGTTGTCAGAGTTCTAGGGAATAAGGTAAGGTACACCTTTTGGTAACTTTCATTGTACACTTTTAAATAATGGGCTCATTTATGATATGTCAAAAGGGGACAACGAATGATCCACCCAACACACATGTAATTATAGACAATGGATGATGTGTAGAATAGTTATTTCATAACGTTTAAAAGATGCTCTTCAATTTGTTTGTTTGGTGCTTAACTAGCATCGGTCATTCGGTCCGCTTCTGATTTCTTCCTACCGCTATGCTGCGCTGATACAGAACCAGGGCCTGGGGAAATTAGGACGTTTGAATTCGCCCCCAACCTTGGGGCTACCGGTATTTTGGCGAGACTTTGAGAGCTTATATGAGACTTTCAAAAAACATATTTTGAAGGTAATTTAATATTAATTTCTTACTTTTAACTTATGAGAAGCAGCAGTCAAGAATTGACGTTGTACGTTTATTTAAAACATGACTTTACGCAAACATCGACTTTATGCGCGTGAAAAAAAACGCGCGAATACATTGGACTAATCGAGCTTTAATTGGCCTAATCTGCCAAGACTGATATCTGCAAGTAAGACATATGTATGATACGGCCTTGGCAGGCCAATACTAGTGTCTGACGTATTTTATCAGCACATTTTAAGATATGTATGACGGTCGATTTTTTTGTGGTGGAGGCAGATCAAGTTCTTATACTTGATAGAACCAGTTCTGCTATAACTTCCGCCATCCGTAAGAATGAATACTTTCTCAGCTCACAGTGGGATTCGAGCCCGCGAAGGTGAGAGGCTATAAGGTTTACAACGTAGTTAGCCCCTCGACCACGGATGCGTTATTAGCAGTGCTCTGTTTGTCGCATTGGTATTAAATATCGTTTATAAAGGATCTTACATGAGTGCTCATTCATTATGGAATTTATTAAACGAGTTGGCAAAATTATATAATGCGAGGCTCTTATTCTTTATGGAATTTATTAAACGAGTTGGTTAAATTCTATTGATCACATAACTTATAACGTCACATTACGTTAGAAAACGTACATTAACGTGACGTCCATGACGTCATTAACGTTATGTTATACCACTAGTGGAATATCGAAAATACTGAATGGTGTTATTACACTCCCAGACCGCATGTTATGTGATAAATACAAATATTGCATCTACAGCTAAATCAATTGACCCCTTTTAAGGCAATGAAGTTAATCTAGTACGGCTGCAAGTAAAATACTCCTAACCTGATGTATCACGTGTCTATCTGCGTATGTATGCACGTATTTCTATTACAGCCATGCACTTAATCGTTGACATTTTGTTTGTATTCAAACTGTAATCAATGCTTGTAGTAGAACTCACTAGCCAATAATACTCTGCGAATAGTTATTCAGTGATGGCAATCGCAGATATATATTGTAAATGACGCTTTAAGATAGAACATTAGATTAAAATGAGGTTGATATAATGACGTCTAACTAAACCCTGAAAAGGAAAAAAATGGACATAGTAATGACCAACAATAAGCTATTTGACTGGTGTTGATTAATGCAGAACATTAAATAAAGCAATGGCAAGTATTTCTCCCTTTTCTTTCGTATATCGGTACTAATTCGAATTTCCTTACCGTGTCATCAAATTTCAAAAGTTAGTATTTCACAGCGGAAGTGTAAACAGTGTAAACATTCATTGCGGAAGTGTAAACATGTAATGTAGATTACGTTCGATAAGCTGTCAAACATGTTTTGGCGAAAAAATGCATGAATGCAGATAAACTGAGGCTGTTAATAAACACTACAATGAGCGTTGAACTTCACAATTTAATTTAAAGTAGGTTTCTGGATGTTTTAGGAAAGAGTAAGAAATGAACGTAACAAAAAACCTTATCCCATCCCTTAACCTAACACATATCTCGTTACCCCATTCCTCTTGCTTATTATTGTTTGCTGTTGCAGTTTCTGTTGTGATAGCGGGACAGAAATCAATGTGAATACACATATATATATATAACTCTTACATTGTTTCTAGATTAATTAAACGCGCCGTGCTGTAATATATATCGTAGGCCGAGATATCCCATAGGAATTACATATCTAAACGAATTAGCTTTATCTAGTCCTGTAAACATAATAGGGTACGACCATATTGCGTGGGTTACATTTCTCGAAAACTGTTATTGATATTTGGGAATATGCGTGCTTAAATATGCAAAGTATGGATGTTTCAAAGAAATGTAACATTCTAGTAGAGATATAGTATAAATACTGACATAACAACAGTCTCCCTTTCACAGACGCAGTGAAATGGTGTGTGACCTGACAGCTTGCTAAATATCATACAATACACACATGCTGTTAGTACAATTAACTACATCGACTTTGCACACATTTGGCACGAATGAGGTCGAACATCGTGCGTATTGTGTAAAAAAGACTCAGAAGCATCGCCAACAGAAGCAATGTTTCCGGTGCATGACTTATTGTTACATATATCTGTGGCAACGTATTATATATCAATATATCTATATAAATGTAAAAAGGACACGGAGAATAAAGTAAGGCGGTTGCCTTTTGTCCACCCTTGTATGTTTGTGATGTCATATCTTGTCTTTTATTTATCTTTGTAGTTGTTGTTTGTTTCTGTGTGTGTTTGAGGTTGACTTTGATCCTTGAATGCTGTTCTTCGAATTTTCTAAATACTTTTAACGGTATTTGATTGATTGATTTATTTATTTGTTTGTTTGTGCGTGGGTGTGTGTGGATGTGTGCGTGCGTGCGTGCGTGCGTCTGTCTGTCTGTCTGTTTATTTATTTATTTTTATATGTATATTCTTTAAAAAACCTATTGATAGTTTGCATGTATTCGATGTGCATATATTTTAGAAATGGTCCATATATTAATTTATTACGAATACATCGATGAATAAAACATTGTTTTTTAATTCATTGACCACAGGCTGTTTATTTGAGCAGGTATTATCAATGAAGAGATATGGTCAAATTATAACTTTAACAAGTGATTTGCCTTGACGCAATTTAACTGTATAGCAGTTTACCGTTTATATATTGACATTGCATCACCTAAAGATGTAGGGGTCTACACTATAATGTTATTGTATCTACAATAGATGCGGGAGTCTATAGTAAACATTTATGCGAACAACTGTTAGGATAGAATGGATTACAGGATGGTATTGTCGCTTTAAGCATTTTGTGTCTGAATTCATACCACATAAAGCCGCGGTGGTCGTGGGTGGTTGGTATTAACGAATGTTATCAATGGTCAAGTATAAGGACCGGATACAATAGGTGATAGTTTATTACCTCTGAGGTTTGAATACTTTGTCGCTATTGATGGATTTAATACACATGCTGTTTGATTTATTCTAAATCTCAAACTAAACGTACTATCTTGCTCTAAACGCAAACAACATTACTTTAACGTCATTCAATAATAAGTTGACATTGAAATAAATTGTTACAGTCTATTGACTGGTTAATACTACTACTACTGCTACTACTATTACTACTACTACTACTACTACTACTACTACTACTACTACTAATAATAATAATATCTTGATTTCAAGAGGATAACATATTTGGTTACAAGCCATGCTAACATATTGTCCTCAGACAAAATAGAATATATTTACAGTTTATACAAAGTGATTAAAACAATTGTACACAAAGAATAAACTATGCCTAGAAACTTCGTGATTTTTCTACAAATGTTGTATTTGAGATACATTGATTAAGACTTATTCAATCTCTAGGTGATGTGTATACACTATAAAACTAATGTTTAAAACTCGTCAATTGTATGTTTTAAACAATATAAATATTAAAATTTTAAGAATAACATTTTAAAACTTAAAGAATTACGTACATATTGACAAGTAAGTGAACATTGTACACGTGCATATGTTGTGATTGACGTAGGTAGTTAATACATTGGTAATCAAGTTGTCAAATTGATATATAACCAGTCTTTTAAACAACACAATGACTACTTCTGTACGATGATCGTAACAATTAAATGTGATGGCATATTGATTGAATATGCAAGTGATCTTGAGAAATATTTTCGGATTGAAATATTATACCTGTTTTATTTTTCGACAGGGTCAGCCTTGTTCAATAATAGTAGTACACAAATACGAACCACTGCATTCTACTTAGTGTTGATTAAACTACCAGTCCTAACAACTGGATGTGTATGTGTCATTTAGACTGACAGCTGCACTTTACGCAGGGTTACAATCATACTGTCCAAAAAGTAAATTTGAACTAAATATAACTAAGTATATGTTTTGTAACATTTATTTATAAATTAACCTCCTTGTTATCAAGTCCAGTTGACGAAACGTACACGCTGATCTCCTGAGCTGTGTGTACAAGCTGATCTCCTGAGCTGTGTGTACAAGCTGATCTCCTGAGCTGTGTGTACAAGCTGATATCCTGAGCTGTGTGTACAAGCTGATCTCATGAGCTGTGTGTACAAGCTGATCTCCTGAGCTGTGTGTACAAGCTGATCTCCTGAGCTGTGTGTACAAGCTGATCTTCTGAGCTGTGTGTACAAGCTGATCTCCTGAGCTGTCATGCACTGATGTTTTCAATCAGTTACATTGGTTGACGGATTACAGTTTAATAAGTGATTGAGTTGAATCTTGTTTTACATTTTGAGAATAAAATACTTTGATACATGTACATGTGTTGAGTGTTTACTTATATTGCTGATCGAGTTTTAAAATTCCAAGGAAACAATTCCCTAAAATTCAAAATGTCAAAAGGTGGTCGATTCACTAACTTACATTGCAACTATATACCTTATTATTAATTAACTACTTAATATCTGCCGTGGTTTGCAGGAAACTGCACGCATCATATGGTAAAAACAAGGCCAATATGGAGAGAAACTCGGCCTGTATGAAAAAACTCGGCCAATACGAAATTCAAGCAATCTGATTGGATAAGCCAACACGGCCAATACAACCAAGGCTTTGTTTTCTTTAAGGACGCCATTTTGAAGGAAAAAACACAACGTCGCAGCTTTTCGATGATCAACTAGTTCGCCTATATAGTGTAGACAATCAAAATAATTAAGGTTTGATTATTTGTAAATTCGGTTACATCGACTTCGCTGAAATATAGCTATTAAATGTTATACTGAACATATATTTCTTCTTTTTTTCTTACCTGTAAATGTTATTTAGAACATAGGAATAAAGAGAGATATTAAGTAGTTAATTAATAAAAATTTCATTAATTAAGTGTTTTCATACTGGCCGAGTTATTGGTCCAAGGACTGTCATATTGGCCCAAGGCCGAAGGCCGCGGGCCAATATGACAGTCATAGGACCAATAACTCGGCCAGTATGAAAACACTTAATTAATAACATCATAATATTACACACTCTCAATAAACTGATGATAACCTGTATGCATGCTTTCGTAATATGAGCGTATAACAGTTAATGGATACATTCCATTCAAATCCATTATAATTATGATCGCATAACTTCCCAATTAATACTAACTTGGAAATACTTTATTATGTGTTTATTCCATCGCAGCGATAAATTCTATAGTTTTAAAATCGCTTATTCAGTCGTGATTCGCGTACAATTGGTTAAAGCAAAATAAAAATGAGATCAGTTAAAGGTATTTTCTGATTTGTTTTCTTTCAGTGCACACAGTAGTTACTGCAAGACGTGGAAATACGATATAAGCAGACGAACGAAAATGAATCGCAGAGTGTATTGGAGAGAGTTTCATTCCCAGTATAATAATTGAAAACTCATAAACATATACGAATCGTTACGAGTGTGTCAATTGAAAGGTATTCCACGGAATATAATGGCTGTACATAATTTAAAAAAATCGTAGCTTCATTATTTCGGTTCGCACAGGTATACAATCTCTATATAATTAGTAGCCAGCATCTTTCCGGACAGGGCATGATCATTAGCTGGGAATAGACCGGACATGGGCAGGATCATTAGCTTAGCATAAACGAGAACGTGGGAATTCGTGGTGTTTAAGCATTGTTAGTAATGAAATGGAATGAAACATCGGTTTATTGGATTAATTGTGCATATATGTAGGTTTGACACTAATGGATTGCTGCGCGAGCTTGCACTAAATGTAAAGTTAGGTGGATTGTTTGAGCGGTTTTGACTATTTACAAATTACCTATTTAAACAATTATCGACTAGCTAATAAAAGCAAATAGGTCGAGAAAGTTCGGATACGTTTTAGGATCCATATCGTAATGTTTTAAATTAGTACATTTAGTGCGTGTTTGTGTGTGTTTGTTTTAAATTTGATTAATAGTAACTTCATAAACATTGTTACTGATGACTGTGCAAGCTTCTATAACATTTTAGGATGATCATCAGTAGCTACAGTATACGGAATATAGATTATACACGTTTTCTTTGAATGACTAGATTACTGATTACGGATTAACTGGATTATGATTAAAGGTGCTCTAGTTGTATTAGTGTGAAACAATGCTTGGAGGCTTAAGTGAAAGAATACAAACCGGATTATTGACGTTCACGGTGTTTCTGTTGATTTTGACGTCACCAGTCGGTAAGTTTCAGATCATACTCTATTTTGTCCGTCTGTAGGACAACCTCACACATATCATGGTATTTAAATATATTGTATACGTCTGCCTGCCTGCTTGTGCCTGCACGCGTATATGTCTGTATGTCTGGTGCATAAATTATCAGCTTTTTATAGAATATTTTGAAACAATAGACCCATACATTTGTTTTCTTCTTCATATGTGTTATCAGTGGTTCATATAATTCTGTAACAAATGCTTTCGTAACACAAACAAATATCTATAAAATTACAATGTTAATATGTAACTGTATGAGAATACTACAAAACAGAACACAGTCTGCAAGCTTCTTATATCAAAGTATATATAGAAGTAGAACAGAAAAATATAACATTCAAGGACCATAGTCAACCATAAACATGCACAGAAACAAACAATAATTAAAACGTATGAATAAAAGCAAGATATGGCATAACGAATATAGAAAGGTTGACTATAGGGCTAGAGCCTTGGAACGGTTAGTGGCAAAAAAAGAGGAAAAAAAGCCGCTGAGGGCTAAAACCGGTGCCCCAAACCTCACTCTTATCCTGTTGTCATCCCAATAAACTGGACAGTGTAAATACAGATATTCCCGCCAGGTTATGGAACTGACCGTTCCAAGGCGGTAGCCCTATTGTCAACCCTTTTTGTGTTTGTGACGTGTGTACTGTGTTCAGTGGAAGCTGCATTTCCTGTTTGACTTTGTACTTATTTTTATATACTCCAACAAAGAAGGCAACATTAATAGGCAATACAAATATAACACATACATGCTCATGTATATATGAATATAAAAGACAAAGCCTAGAAAGCCACCAAGTAAGTACTGAATGACTTGCCGGATGCTAGGGTATACCATAGCATTTCATAGCATACCATAACATTCCGTAACATAAAATGACATGACATACCATACCATACCATGCCATGACATGACATGACATGACATGACATGCCATGGCATGACATGGCATGACATGACGTGACATGTCGTGACATGTCATGACACGACACGACATAGCACAGCATTGCATAGCATAGCATACCATTACATAACATAACATAACATGGCATGACATGCCTTGACACGGCATGGCATGACATGACATGACATGCTATACCGTATCATAACAAAACATAACGTAGCACGACATGACATGACATGCCATGACATGACATAATATAACATAACATACCATGACATGACATGCCATGACATGTCATGACATGACCAAACACAACACAACACAATATAACATATCATGACATGACACTAGATGACATGACATGCCACGCCACGACACGACACAACACAACACAACACAACGCAACGCAACGTAACGTAACGTAACGCAACGCAACGCAACGCAACGCAACGCAACACAACACAACACAACACATATTTTACTTGAGTCTCACCTCAATCATAACATAACAAATAATACAGATGAAGATAAGAGGAGCTCTATATAGATGAAGATAAGAGGGGCTCTATATAGATGAAGATAAGAGGGGCTCTATATAGATGAAAATAAGAGATGCTCTATATAGATGAAGATAAGATAGGCTCTATATAGATGACGATAAGAGGGGCGCTATATAGATGAAGATAATATGGGCTCTATATATATGAAGATAAGAGAGGCTCTATATAGATGAAGATAAAAGGGGCTCTATATAGATGAAGATATGAGGGGCTCTGCATAGATGAAGATAAGAGGGGCTCTATATAGACGAAGATAAGAGGGGCTCTATGTTGATGAAGATACTAGGGGCTCTATATAGATGACGATAAGAGGGGCTCTATATAGATGAAGATAAGAGGGGCTCTATATAGATGAAGATAAAAAGGGCTCTATATAGATGAAGATATGAGGGGCTCTGCATAGATGAAGATAAGAGGGGCTCTATATAGATGAAGATAATAGGGGCTCTATATAGATGAAGATAAAAGGGGCTCTATATAGATGAAGATATGAGGGGCTCTATGTAGATGAAGATAAGAGGGCTCTATATAGATGAAGATAAGAGGGGCTCTATATAGACGAAGATAAGAGGGGCTCTATATATATGAAGATAAGAGGGGCTCTATATAGATGAAGATACGAGGGCTCTATATAGATGAAGATAAGAGGGTCTCCATATAGATGAAGATAAGAGGGGCTCTATATAGATGAAGATAAGAGGGGCACTATATAGAGATATACGGTACTATTGAAATGTAAAGCGATATTTACTAAACACCCGTATGGCTATTGAGTAAAACTGACGATTTTAAAAGTTAATTGATTCATCTTGATATAGAAGCACACACGTTTAACATAGTATACAGTTTTACACATTGACTATTGTCATAAGGCTAATTCATATAAGGTCCTTCTTGCAATCTTTAAGATATCATAGCAAATATTGGAGGATAATATATTAGTTGTATTCATTTTACAGCCTAATTAAACGTAACAGTACAGGCACTGGTTTTGACTTAGATCAGTGTTTTTAACACATTCGAACTCGTGAAGCAACGACATTTTTGACAACGATCCAGCTGATTTCCCATTTCAAGCGCATATTCTGCAATGGCCGTAACTTATTAAAATACAACGTTAATATATGAAACAGCATGCTTATTTAGAATTCCTTAGCATAGTAAACAGAAACTGTCTAACGGCGATAATAAACAGAAACGTACAGCACTTTTGTTGTTGTTTTTACACGTAATATATCACCATTAAGTATGCTTTCTTTATGCTGGGGATTGCGACACTAAACATTTTCTAGAGCATATTAGCATGTTTTGCAAGACTTACACATTTGTCTACGACGTAGCACTATATTGCGCTTCAATGTTTTATTAGTCCATTACTGAGTGTTGTTGTTTTATTAGTCCATTACTGAGTGTTGTTGTTTTATTAGTCCATTACTGAGTGTTGTATGACATCTTAGGATTCTGTAGGATATTCAATTAATTCTGCTTTTATAGGCTATAAACGTTACTTTTAGAACATTTATAACCAATGCTATTACAGTTACACTCGACACCACCTTTAATGCAACACGTCCGATAGTGTGTGTGCGCGTGCGTTCGTTCGTACGTGCGTGCATGTGTGTGTGTTTGTGTGTGATTTTAGGCCACATAAATTCAGCTTGCATTTCGAAAGTAGGCAATGCCGTTTCCATTAGCCAGTTTTGGAACCCAGCATTTTAATTTGCGTTGAAAATCAAAGAAATGAATTCTTTACTAATTACATTAAATTCATTGTGTTGAGTTTTCGTTGATAAACAAAGCCCTTAGTTGTGCAAATCAGAATTATCGTTTTACATGTACTAGTATGTATAACTTGATTAGTTGTTTCATCTTCAAATCAACACAAATAATGAAAACGATATGCATGTTCAGTATATTTCTATCGGCCAGTACTACCCAATTTGTATATTAGAAATAGAAGGAACATTGGATGTGGTATGCTATAAGCTACGTTGTGTAAACATCTATAGTAATATGCGTAATTTAAATAAAAGTATAACGACTGACTTCTGCATTTGTACATACATTAGTTTTATCATATTTATTTAATGGAACTAAATGTTGTTTAGTGGCTCATTACCGTTTACTATTTAGAGACGCCCCTTAAATTGAATTGAATTGAATTGGGGTTTTAAGGCGCACCATCACATGAAAGGTTATATGGCGCCTAACAGGAATGAACATGCCAGGCTCATCCTCCATGAACATCGAGATAAAATATGGAGAACGGGCCTAGAACCTTCTCACCCTGAACTGCAGGGTTGCTGCAAATTCTGTTGTAGACACTCCATTTACGCCGCTAGAGCCACGTTGTAGTTTTTCTGACACTGCTCTAGTGATATGAGCGAGATGGCACCTGAAACAATGCAGGGGTCGTGATGAAGACCTTTAATGTGCATGAACAAAAAATGATAAAATGAACATGAATTTGGGGGATTCTACCCCTCTGCCTTCCCCTCCAACGGGATCTGCAGTGGCCTTATTATTTGCCCCGTAACCAAACGGGGGCCTCCGTCCCTTTAAAGAAGGGAAGGATGCATGCTGGGAAACTTTCCTACTCGTACTACCAGCTCGTGAAACATAGCTGGAAATCAGTATATTAGGCACTTTTATAGCGCATCTATTCGTTTATTTACTCGCGATCGACAAAGTAATATAAAAAATACACACCCATTCACTGAAAAATGTTACAGCCTAATCAAATTTCGAACCCATGACTTTCGGATTGACAATCACTGCGCTTTGTCATTGGGCTCCTTCATTCAGGCGATTAACATTGTTATTTGTATCGATATATTGTTAGCATTGCAGCCGTTATCCTCTGTTCACTTTGTGTGTGTGATTGAATGCGTTTCCAAGTGCATACTCACACCAAAGACCTTGGGAAATAAAACCTCAGAATAGTATGCGCTGAAAATATATTGTGCATGTTTGCTGAAATAACATTGAGAAATAACCCCAAATCAATTAAACAAATATATAGTTAAAATGAAAAGAATTATTTCGGTTGTCTCTTTGGCTAATGTCTATGTATACTGTCAATACGGAGGTCTCAAGTTGTTCAACGAACTACTCGTATTTCAATGATTATAGCACTGGCGTTTTTTTTATATTAATGTTGCTACAACGAAACACGCATTAAAAATGATGTCCTCTCCTTATATACGGGTTTGCGGCCATGAATTTGGTCGTAAACCAAGCGTAACACCCCTCCCATTTGCTTTATGTATACGCCCACACGCCTTATAGGGAACTTGTCTATCTAAAGAACACACCGACGAAACTCAGAAGCGCCTGTAGGAATTAAGGACATATTTCGAGCCTACTGTATTTGAGCGGTGGGGTGTTGGGGTGGGGAGAGAATTTCTATAGGTAACTGTAAATCACTGTTAGCCATGTAATTTCATGAGAACATTGTGATATTCAATTTTGATTCAGATTATGAGGCCCACGCAATAAAGCCATTTTGTGTGCAGTAAAATATAAACACACAACATAAAGTTGTTGATTTAATGATTTTCGTTAAAGAAATATCAGACAAGTTTTGTATGTAAACTAGCTAAATTACAAATATGCTTTTCTAAATTACAAAATTGTGTTTAGTTTTTCTTACCCAATTAATCTAATAGCGCCGAAGCGACGCGAGCGCAAGCGAGCTCCTATGGTATCACATGAAAGGATCAAGCAAAAATGAATAAATCAATATATGAATCCAATAGGTTGACGATCTGATTAAAGGTTGGAACGTCTTTAAGTACTAATTATACATATAGGCATCGGTTCTCATTCAAATTACATGTCTTAAATGTGAACAATTTGCATAACTTTAGCTTATTTATACTTGACTTGAATCATTGTAACATCTACCGAAAACAGAACGGAATTTCCTTGATTAGTTTTTCTCTAGACGCTCACGTAGCGTTTTACTAACAAGGTAAAGGTAAAGTCGGAATAGACTAGGTGACAACAGAAAAACATTGGTTTCCATTTATATCCATTGTCAAGGAACTTTAGCACTGCACAATAACGATATCAATGAAAATGCAATAATAAATACCATTCACCCCTAGTCCCCTACTTTAATCGCGAATTAACACCAAAATTGTTTGAATTTCTGTCGAACAATAATTGTCGTCTACCGAGCGGCCATTTCCTTTTGTTTTCGGCTCTGCTAATGCGATGAAGTTGGGAGCCGGATAACAATCCGCGTAAACAAACAAACACATGTGTGTTGAGAACACGCTGAATCAGAAACAGACAAATTTTGGTTTTATTTCGCGAATAAAGTAGGGGACTAGGGGTGAGTGGTATTTGTTATTGCATATTCATTGATATCGTTATTGTGCATTGCTAAATGTCCATGCCTACCCAGAACAGCCGCGTCAATTTCCGCAAATGTTACGGAAATAGTTTGAGGTGAATATTTTGCGAGAGTAAGGTAATTGATAAATGCAAGCCAATTAACGAGTACGTATCACTTTTCTTCAAGAGCCAAAATACAATTCTAAGTTCATAACCATGCAATTTGTTCATCGTGTAACGGTTTTGAATACCATAATTTACCTGAAAACTAATGTAAACAGCAGCTCACGTCTGCTGCGTTCAAAATATAAATGGAGTTCTTTGTGTTAAAGGGAGTAACCCGTCAACTCGGCCAAGATGTGTTCAACTCGGCCCCCACATGGAATTTTATATAGTGATCTCGGCCCCCTAGCTCGGACCCACCCCTCTTCCCCCCATATTTTATAATTATATTGTTTATGTTAGATAAATAAAATATTTATTATTTTTTGTTTTATTTGAGTTTTTTTATTTGTTATTTATCTTTACCAAGTTGCAGGTATCCCGCATATATCATTTGTCGCGCTCAATTATTGTATACACAATTATTGTTTATTAATCTGTCAATCCATTTAATCAATTATTATGAACACTGCCGCATTTAATTATCAATCGACACAATGATGATTAAATCAAATTATCTTAAATTATATTCTTTCTGATATTACCGACGTTTTTGAAAAAGGTTAAGTGATAAATGGAATTAAAAATAAAACATAAATACTACTTTTCCTTTTTTTATTCAACGCCAAACTGAATGGCACGATGTTTCCCGTCGATAGGCTTGAAATAAACATCTGATATGGAAAAAATATTGAAATTAAATGATGTCCAATCAAAAGACATCACTATATTTTACAACAATTTTTTTATATTATCTTCTACTACATATATATATATATATATAGGGGGCCGAGTAGACTATGGGCCGAGATGACCATATATTTTACAGGGGGTGGGTGGGGGAGTTTACTATTATTTTTTTGGGAGGGGATTGTGGGGGGAGGGGATTGTGGGGGGCGGGATGGGGGCTTGTTGACCAAATAGGGCCCAACTGACCGGGGGCCGAGTTGACTAGGGGCCGAGTTGACTGAAATTCCATTTATGCAAATATATCTTGACAATAAACGCTCACTTGATAATGTATTGCGTTCCTAAATTGATAACTATTAAAAGATATGAAGTTTAAATGGTCAAGTTTATGTTTCTTTTGGTCAACTATTATTTAACTGTTTTACATGTTCACATTTTCTATCTTTTAAAATGAAGAGTGTCAAGGCAGTTTCTCATAACAGGATTACAGCAAACTAAATTTGATGATAACAGACAACAAAAAGATTTAAAAAAAGGGAAAAAAAGTTAGCAGTAAATAACATCAATTTTACCGTACGTGGGAGGGGTGAGGAACTACCCTTTTCTCGTCCCTCGATACCGGTTGTGGATAACATATAACATTATATAAATATTCTCATATATAAATATAAATACATTTCGCAAAGAACAGATAACTTTAAATTAACCAATTACAGGTACTATTATTTCACAATTATAGAAAGAAAAAATAAAAATAAATTACGTCCAGAAAAGAATATATCTGCTTTCCTTTGATTGTGGTTGTTTATGACTTAACTTTGCATTATTTGATCCGTATTCATATAGCTTCTTAGTATTATCTTAAGTAAAAAAATATCGATTTTTTAAACACGTGTTTCTATCGTTTAAAGACATCTTCTTTATATTTTTAATAATGCCCACAGCCAATCATTTATCTTAAAATAGATGCTATATATAGTGTCGCTGTGCGTTTAATAAGGATATTTGAAAATATGCAAAAATCTGAAGTTTTGACTGAAGTATTATGTTCTATTTAAGTAACTTGTTGCTTTATTAATACGGGCCCTAGGCATTAATAATCTACAAGAGAATGCTGGTAATTCGTCTTAAAGTCGATTACTTAAAATAAATTGGATTCTCTGATGGTACATTGGTGAGAAAATGGCGGTGTATTTGCCTGTGGTGGATTCAACAGTGGGAAAGCAACCATGTAAACCAAATCATCCAAACATATAAAACGTAGACTTTTCATACGGAAAACAACAGACTGTACTTTTTAAATATTTTATGCATTCGTACTCAACCGTTTTCATTTTCCCCAACATAATGATGCAAAATTAAAGTATTATTTGCAAATATTAAAATACTGTCTGAAACCCTACCGCCAATAGTTTGTAAGACTCAGTATTGCCGCGTGTGTCCACCGCCATATGCATGCCATCTTCGGGATGGTTTAAATTATGTACTATTGATTTTATGAATCTTGAGTTCTGCTCAACCCGGGGCTAGAGGGCGTGAGCGGTAGCTAGCATATTTCACTACCATTCATGAACAGTCTCAATCAAACCGAGACTGCAAGCTTTTGTATGTGTCGTGTTCGGCCGTTTCAAAATGTCCATTATCATACTCTTTTAATATAGATATAAAAATCGAACAGGAAAAGTAGCATTCAACCACAAACACACAGAAACAAAGAACAACTTTAAAGATGAATAAAAGGCCAAACAAAACATGACAAACATAAAAGGGTTGACAATAGGGATAACGCCTTGTTCATCTTTAAACTGGCATTGTTTATATCAAATTGTATTAAAATAATGCTATTCAACTGTAACATGTTTTGTGTTTTGTATTTTGTTTTTAGTTTTTTGTTTTTAGCTGTTCTTGTTTTCAATACAGGGACCTCTATCCATTCACCATTAATGTACACATCATATTAGGTATCTCGAACATCAATTTGCTCAATAACTTCCCAATTTCAGGACCATATATTGATTATGTATGGTTTGGGTAAAGGATATCTACAACATCTAAGCAATTACAAGTGTCCCTAAACGCTTTTTGTTAAACGCTATTTTATTCTCAAATATACATAATTATAATGATTTTAGTCTTTAGACAACAGCTATAAATCAGTTTATGTTCAATTTAGCAAACAATTTGAAAACGTTATTCGAACAATAGCTAAACCTCGTATCAATCTTTTCCGACAATTGCTTAACTTGTGATGTCATAAACCATTGATAACGCATCGGTGGGAACCTTACGGAAGCTGGCTGCTGTTGCATAAGTGTGCGTCTCATGGTTAATAATAATAAAATAATAATAATAAATTCTTTATTTAAAGAAGGTTAACACATTATGACATACTATCAAGATATACACATCATATTTTCAATGCGGCCTTCTGAAAATATGATGTGTATATCTGAAAACCTGTTCGTAACCTGTTCATAGATATTTAACAGGTTGACAGATATATCATGTATTCCGGGCGGTTAGCTTAAACGGTAGAGTATCGGAACGGCAGTCCGAAAGTCCCGGCTTCGAGCCTCAGCCCGGTTCTGCTACACATTATTCGCCCTGTGACATTTGGCGATTAAGTCTGAACTAGATAAACTTAGATTTTCTTACCACGCGATCTCTCCCTCTTTAGATATTTGGGGATGAAGTGAATATGTCACCAGGTATATAAATTGAGGCCCGCTCTTAGTTTTTTATGTGCATAGCATTGCTATATTGAGGATAAGAATAGCTTAACAACACTTTGTAATTTACTTTAATGAAGAAATATATGTTCATAATTTAGCTTTTGAATACAAAACTTATCTGGTATTTCTTAATTGTTTTTAGACCAAAAATCAGAGCACAACACAATAAATATACAACATTCTTTAATGTGTTATTATGTGTACTGGTAACAAATGCTTTATTGGGTGAGCCTCATAATCTGAAGAAAAATTGAATATCACACTTTGCTCCTGAAATTGTATGGCTAACAGTGATTTACAGTTACCTATAGAAAATCTCCCCCGCACCCCACACCATCCTCCCACCAAATACAACAGGCTCGAAATATGTCCTTAAGTCAACCTCGCTAACGACTGAGCCATACCAATTATTTAAGTAAAGGATGTGCAAAGATTGTCTGTCTGTAGCTAAGTTCAAACAGTACTATAACTGCTACCACCTGCTACTACCTGTGTAAACAATATTCATCTTGCCGTCATCAGATAACGCGAGCACAGAAACGCGGAAAATGAATTAAAATAAAAACCGATGAGGAATTACAAAGAATAGGCCTCTTCGAGTTATTAGCCGTATCATTGTCAGAGGAAACTTAAATTAATATATCGAGAATGCATATCATAACAACACTCTAAAAGAGAACAAACGTTATTGTGATCTATTCAGACAGCTAGTATGACTCGTCTTTTATACACCGCATAAATTATTTCACTCTTTTTATGACAGGTTCACAACAACAGATTCACAACATAGGAACGGTTGTATTTTGTCGAAATCCGATGTATTCCTACAGGGGTAAGGTGTGTTCGTGTGCGTGGGTGAGTGCTTGTGCGTGCGTGTGCGTGTGTGTGCCTGCGTGTGACGGGAAGCGGATGGCGTTAGATAGTCGGGGTCAGTTGTTGTATTGCAAATGAAATGTAAAACAAAATGTCATGATACTGGGATTGTATCGGGCAGTCTTTTCTTCTATTTCACCAATGGCCCCTGAGTTACACCTGTACATAGATGCGGGGTCAAAGGGTTGAACATATAGGTGTTTTCCATATTGACCTGTGTGTAAAACGTCTTTGTATTTGCGATGGCGTGACGTCGTATTGGCTCTAATTATAATTATAATGAAGACGAAGTCATAAACACACAAATACCACTAACCGCGCATAGACCATAGTGTTTAAGGACACGGTAAGTATAGATAATGATTATTATTTGAGAACATGGAACACTACTTCAGCCATTATCGGATGACAGAGAGGATATTTCGTTTTCGTGCTAACAAGCACTGTATCACTATTGCAGATATCACATTAATGTTAGAGAGTGCACACGAATAAGGCTTCCTTATATCGTTTCATGCTTACCAGACCTATGGCTGCCGTTAGAGTATATTTTTAAAAAAAAGTTCTTTACTGCCATTCTGGTGTGTGTGTGTGTGTGTGTGTGTGTGTGTGTGTGTGAGTGGGGGTGTGGGGGGTTGGGGGGAAGTGGGGGGGGGGGGGTGGCATGTCTCTATGATAGTTCTTTAAAAAGGAATATGGGTTTTAGTCCAAAAGGCTATAACGGAGGCCTATGGGAAATGCAATAGTTGTTTATGACCTAAACTTTCGTTCTTTTATAGTGCTTCACTGCGCATGTCCGTTTTATTCAAACAAGTATAACTTATATCAAAACGTTGTGTCGTCTTTTCGCGGCAGTCTAGGGGCAGTCTAGGGGGCAGTGTAGGGGCAGTGTAACGGGCAGTGCAGGGGCAGTGTAGGGAAGTGTAGGGGCAGTGTATGGGCTGTGTAGGGTAGTGTAGGTACAGTGTAGGGACAGTGTAAGGGCAGTACAGGGGACAGTGTAGGGGCAGTGTAGGGGCAGTGTAGGAGACAGTGTAGGGGCAGTGTGTAGGGGCAGTGTAGGGGCAGTGTAGGGTATATGGGTAGTGTAGGCGCAGTGTAGGGGGGTGCCCACCTTCAGTGAAATATTAGAGGCTGAAAGCATTACATTATCCCCAATTTGCTGGTCATTTTTGAGTGTATCTAGGATAGTTCTCTAAAAAAAGGTTAGGTTTTATCATCCGTTCCGATATATGAATATGGGTTGTAGGCCAAAAGGCTATAATGGAGGCCTATGCGAAATGCAATAGATTTATATGACCTAAACTTTCGTTCTTTTATAGTGCTTCAGTGCGCATGGCCATTTTATTCAATCAAGTATAAATTATATCAAAACGTTGTGTCTCCTTTTCGCGGCAGTGTAGGGGCAGTCTAGGAGGCAGTGTAGGGGCAGTGTAACGGGCAGTGTAGGGGCAGTGTAAGGGCAATGTAGGGAAGTGTAGGGGCAGTGTAGGGAAGTGTAGGGCAGTGTAGGGGCAGTGTAGGGGCAGTGTAGGGGCTGTGTAGGGTAGTGTAAGGGCAGTGTAGGGCAGTGTAGGGGCAGTGTAAGGGCAGTACAGGGGGCAGTGTATTGGCAGTGTAGGTGCAGTGTAGGGGCAGTGTAGGGGCAGTGTTGGGGTATATGGTTAGTATAAGGGCAGCGTAGGGCAGTGTAGTGGCAGTGTAAGGGTAGTGTAAGGGTAGTGTAGGGGCAGTGTAGGGGAAGTGTAAGTTTAGTATAGGGGTAGTGTAGGGGCAGTGTAGGGGCAGTGTAGGGCAGTGTAGGTGTAATGTAGGGGCAGTGTAGGGGTAGTGTAGGGGCCGTGTAGGGGTAGTGTAGGGGCAGTGTAGGGGTAGTAGAACATGGCAGACATCAGTGTAGGCGTAGTATAGGGGTAGTAGGACATGTCATACATCAGCCAGTTGTAGTGACCGTTCTCTGTTATACTTTGATATATTAAATTAATTGTACTTTACAATGGTCTGTTTGTATGGATTACATGGCTGTGATGTGTTTTGCCGTATTGTTATTATATTAACATTAATCGAATAAATATGGCATGTTACAGAACTGAATATAAAAGTTCTTTTAGGCAAAATAAATACTTATATGACAAAACACAGACACGTAAGTTAGAAATAGTGCGTTTTAAAAATGCAAACCCATATTGGACTATGCTGAAAGGCGCACAACTATATAAAAATCAAAAACGTTATCTGTCGTTCACTTTGCGAAATGTTTTTATTATAAATGATCCAAATGATGTATTTTACCAAGCAGATGAGGACGTTATATTATTCAATGAAAGATATTTAAATGGGGAGTTACAAGAAATGTTTGAAGAATTAAACGTTGAAATATCGATATGAAATAACAAAAGCCTGCAAACAATTAAAAATGAGTAAAAGTGGGGGACCAGATAACATGATTAATGAATGTTTTTGTTATGGAATTGAGAATACAGGTGTTTTATCTTATATTTTCAAATTATTTAATAATGTTTTTAATGTAGGTTATTTGCCAGATAAATGGATAGACGGATTTATTGTACCATTACACAAAAAATGTAGAATAATTAAGCTAACAACTATTTACAAGAGTTTTAAACAACGGGATAAATGATTGTGCCGAGAAATATAACGTTTATGTTTAGAAGCGCAATCTGGATTTAGAAGGAATATGAGAACAGTTGATAATATGTTTTTTTATTTTACACGGCATTATACAGCATACAATTAATGAAGGAAAAAAAATATTTGCTGCTTTTATAGATTTCACAAAAGCTTTCGATTACATAGTAAGGGACATATTTTGGTTAAAACTGATTAATTTGGTGTAAGAGGGAAAATGCTTGATATTATTGAATCCGTGTATATATCAGTGAAATCATTTGTTAGATATGATAACGAGTTAAGTGAGGAATGTTCATGCTACTTAGGGGGTAAGACAAGGAGAATGTTCATAACCTGTTTTATTTGCGATGTACTTGAATGATATTGAAGATTATATGATTAGAAATGATGTAAAAGTTATTAAAGTCGGTTTAATGAAGATGTTCTTACTTTTGTATGCGGATGATATTGTTGTATTTTCTAATACTGAATAGGGCCTACAGAAAGGATTAGATGTTTTACATGATTAATGCAATAAATGGAGATTAACGGTAAATACCGCGAAAACCAAAATCATGATATTTAGAAAGGGTCGTTTATTACCAAGAAATTTACATTTCATGTATGATGGTAAAAATATAGACATTGTGAACCATTTACATATTTGGGTATTGTTTTTTCTACAGGTGGGTCGTTTTCTACTACTCTTGATACATTAGCTGGTTAGGCAGCAAAGCCATGTTTAAACATAACAAATATTTACAAAAAAATACAGAATTATTGTATACATGACTCCTCGAGAGCTAAAACGTATTCACTTTTTGTATATTTTCTCAGAAGTCGTATCTAGAAACTGTTCAAATAAGAACATTTAGAATAGCATTGTCAATATTGAGAATGTCCTCCTATAGGTTGCAGATAGAAGCGGGGCGTTGGCATAAGTCAGTAAGTATACATTTTAATGAGCGCAAATGTAATATATGTGACGTCCTAGAAGACGAATTTTGCAATGCACTTTATATGAAGCAAGCGGTACTATTGGCAGAGACCAAATATTCCCAAATATATTGAATTATTTTCATCAGAAAAGCAAATTACTGTATATAATCTAGCTACTTATGTTTCTGATGCTTTCAAAGTCCGAAACGAATTATATTATAATCTGTAAATACTGGTACTCTCCCAGGAGATACTCTAGATTTTGAATATGTCAAAGGGTATTTTTGTCTGCGAAACGTAGTGTTGAATTTCGTTTCTATACTAAATAAATGTCTTTGATAACTATTTGTATGATAGTATACTGGAACTATTATTAATGAAAGTGATTAAGCATGCTATATTAAGCAAACTGTAGTATTATTTAATATTTCGTATTGTCATTGACTTTTGCATTTGAAAATTGTCTGTACTACTGCATACTCATGCACCAAATGGTCTACTGTATTATTGAATAAAAACATGTATATTACATTTGTACGATCTTTACATTTTAATCCAATGTTTCAATGGGATTCACTCAGCTTTTTTAAGGTTACACACGTGGGTAAATCACACTGATACGTTGGATTAAAGTGTAAAATGAGAACTGAGCGTTAAGAATTGATCCATTAATTCATTTTGGATTTATAAACTTAATAACATTTGCAGACATGGCGTTCGTCGCAGTTTCTTGTTTAATAATTAATTGAATATCAATGCGTTTTACCTCGCTTTATTATGGTAGACGACGATGAAACCTAAACATTGATGAACCTTTCTAAACATTACTTATGAAACAGACAAGCACTAAAATAGCTTTTATTATTACATAAAACTTGTGAAACTGCATTAAGAAAATGCTTTTATATCGTAAATAATATCTTCGAAATGTTTGACTATCTATTATTTTCCTCGCCTAGTTGTCTGTTGTCGGTAAACAATGTCTGTCTTTTTTCTTTAACGCCACTAAGTAAACGTCAGCCACGGCTCGAGTTGCAAGGCTCTGACACCGGTTAGAACTAGATACCGATAGACATATCTATGTAATAGATAAAGTATGGTCTCATCGAGTTGATTTACCATCGATATGGGCGTAGCCCAATGAAGTAAAGATATTATACCATATTCTATTTGTAACATGTCCATTTCAACTGTCTGCCTTACTCTAACTTCCAATAACTTGTAGCTAGAGTACACCATTTCTTCTGACAGGTGTTATTTTCAATTGAACGACCGAAAAATTTCAGTGACCATCCTGCAATAATTTTTTGAACAATGAGGAGTAAACGTTAAACACGACTCTCCATTTTTCTGAGTAGATGACCGCAGTTATGCCAAATCGTATGTATACAACTATATAACGGATAATGTAAAGTTTTTACCTGTACGTGAAAGAAATGTTATGTTATGTGAAAAAAAATATATGTTTAATAACTTACTACATTGTATTAACTATATAATACTAATATTTTGGTAGACATTCATCACCGGTGTTGTTAATCATGTAATGTTAATCATGTGGTGTCCTCGGATGGACTGCCTCAACGTCGGCACTCACACGCAGAAGTATAATACCCACAGGCGATATTTTGATTCGTTAGAGTTTTACATGCTAGATATAATATGATTTGTTGTTAACCTATCTTTGAGGATACGGGTGCTTTACTTTCAATTATGTAATATTATGCGAGCGGTTAGTCATCTAAATGTTGATGATCTCCGTTCGGGTTATACCACGATACGTTATACATATTTCGATTCAGTAAGGTCTGCATGTTCGGATATTATGTTGCCATGGACACATTTAGCTCATTAGTGTAACTTGCGAATTTATTAAAACCTTAATATGAATTTTCAAGCCAAATAACGGAAAATAAACTCAAATAATTTTATTTAGAAATTTGTCCTTCGCTAGTGGGCGTGAGCGGTGGTATTTCTTTCAACAAATCTCATAAACAGACTCAATAAAATCTAGTCTACTACTTTATTTTCTTGGTTGTGTCCGATCTCTTTTATCAGTATGTATTATGTTCAACAGTAAGCGCTGAGGCTTACTATAACTAAACAATATCTTCTGTGGACAAAAATAAATTATAATCAGTGGTATCAGTTAAAACAATTACCTAAACGTAGATCTACATCCTTACATATTATCCTAATGCAACTAGAATGTAATGCGCTATTGTCACGAGTAACGCCCGAGTTACTGTCTGGATAGGATGAAAGGTCACATTACGTTACAAAAACCGACGGAGAAAAAAGAAAGAATCAGTTACCACCCTATCCATACGTTACCCCTTGATGTGGTGGGAGTAACACACTTTTATGGTGGAATAAAGCCTCAGTGGGGTGTATAGTTACACCGAAGGTAAGAAAAAGTCAAAATTTCACCAAATGTTTCAAAAACGACAACCGTTTAGACAAAACAATGTTCAGGCGTGTGTTCGTAAATGTCTAGGCTACATGTTGCGCTACGTCTCATTTCTGGAATATATAAATAGTGACACAAATAATCATTTTCTTACCTATGGTGTAAATTTACACCCCACTGAGGCGTTATTCCACCACAAAATGTTGTTACTTTCACCACATCAACGGGTAACGTATGGACATTATGGTTACTATAATTAAGTATGTATGACCTGTATATCGAGAATTTAATTTGGTTTGTATTAGAGTTAAGATAACCATGCTAAGGTTTCCAATTTGAGACGGCATAAATAATAAAAGTGCTTTAATTAATGAAACTATTGTATCAACAACGAGATTATTTAAATCAATGCCTTAACAAATTGATCAACATTATTTCCACTACAGTTCCTTTTTCAATAAACAACATCTGATTCAATGTCTCCCCACTTAATCGGCCATTATATGCACTCTGGTTTTGTATTTAAAAAAACAACAGTATTTTGCAACAAAGTTATTTGTCACTTTAATAAAATAACACACGTAAACAGATACAAATACGGTGTTTTAAAGGTCGGAACTTAGTCTGACAGCCCCGTTATACAGTTTCGCTGTAAAATGACATGTGCCACCATAACCGCCCCAGATTGAACATGTTTAGCACGGTTATATCTTCCCGTGCACGTTGTTGTTAATCCTCTTAGACACTGCGATTGTATGGATGATAAGGACGTATACTACGAACTATAAAACAATCATAGCTACCGAAAATAAAGACGAAGTAATAGCGCCTATGCAAGAAAACATATTAGATCTGACTACACCATCTGTTATCCAATCAGCGGGTGAGAAAAGAAAAAAACTATATAGGTAATGTAAACAGACTACAAATTAGGACTCAAATGTAAAATTCAACTTTTTAAGGCCTAATCATAAAAATTGCATTTGTTTGTTATCATTTGTGAAAAGAAATAAAACAAACGTGTGTATTATTAATTAAACAGAGTTCCAGCAGGGTGTATGGAAACATTCCAACATGTTTGATTTCATTTCACTCTGAGCCGTAGGCGAAAATCAATCAGTTTGGAATAATAAACCTAAATTAAAAATAAGTTACAATGATATTACACAGATGTAACAAATGTTACATGGAGCTAAAGCGCTGACCTTGAAACTAAATGTTACAATGTTACAGCACGTTTGTCAGTGTCCATAAGACTCAATACATAAAGAAGGATAAAAATATCGGACTGGGAAAGCAGCATTCAAGGACGACAGTCAACCACAAAACACAAAAACAAACACGCAAACAGATAAACGAAAAGACAAAAGTAATAAAAAATGCAAACGACATCACAAACACAAAAGGGTTGACAATAGGGCTACCGCCGATGGATTTGTAACAGTTGAAACATAGAGTTTAATTAACATTGTTGAAGTGATACGGGAAATAATTCCCGAGTGAGAAAGATTCTTGCGATATAGAAACGAGTGCGTTTTTGCACGAGTTTCTATATCGCAAGAATATTTCTCACGAGTGAATTATTTTCCGTATCATGACAATTTTTTTAATTAAACTACATAATATATATTCTGTGATGAATTTCTTTCCAATCGTCTTTTGACACAAGTATTCCTTCTTCTGTCACTCCTTTGGCCATTCGCAACATCTCGTAAACTGCTTCGCAGCATGATCCCGAGGAATAACGGGATTGGCCGAGCGTTCACGATTGTCCTTTGGCGACAGCGCGGAGTAATATCATGAAGTCAATTCGTGACGTAATATCGTGACGTCTATCGTTTAGTTCATAACATTTGGCTTCTGTGCTATCTTGCACACTAGGCGAGATAGCACAGTAGAGGAAGGGATGTGTTATAGATTTTCTCAAACTGGGTAATTTCTATAATTCATCACAGAATATATAATATACTTCGATTAAACCTGTTCAAACTTCCTGCAGCTATGACGGTAAATCCCATACCTTCTTAGCCATAGTTCACGTAAGCAATTTTGTTTGTGCCTGCGCATATTGTGTCTGGGATCGGTTAGTCTCTTTTAAGGGTTAGGCCGGTGAGAAAAATACCTGTGTTTCTGGTAACTCGACCGTCCCTATTTTTTTGGCGCCGACCCTACAGTTTTTTATCATAAAAAAAAAAAAAAACATTTAAAAAAAAAAAAAAAAAAAAAGATTTCCGTGTTATTTGTTGAAAACAAACATGTTTCAAGTTTTCCTGAAAAAATGTCCCAGAGTAATTTATTAATAGACAATGAAGTGGCCAAATTATCACGTAGCACCTTAACTTTTTCTTCGAACATTCATAGATTTTGATAAGAATATTTGTCATGCAAAGATTCATATTAAAATAAATGGCAATATGGGAAAATAATAGTTTTTCTAAATAAGAAATTGTATGAAAATACCATTAATTTCCGCAATGCCACGTGAAACAGATATACATTTTACAGTATCCTATATATTTGTTATTTATAGGTATGTGGTTTTATGTAAAAAAATATCCAGAAGACTGAGAAGTGCTATAAATACTAAGCGTAATGTCAAAAATTAAACAAATATTTGCAATATAAAAGATGATGTGTGTACGTCAGCATGATAGGACACTTAGGCTGTGTCATTCTTGAATTAAAACTTAATTAAGCCCCTAGCGAAGATGCTATATATATTAAAATAGAATCCGATTAGTTTTGACATCCATGAAAAAAAAAAAGAAAAAAAAAAAAGAAAAGAAAAAAAATACCTACCTACCTACCCTATTTTTTCAACCGAGTAACCAGAAACACAGGTATTTTTCTGTCTTGCCTTATGTTTATGCACTTCTCTCATACTTTGTTTTTATTAGATTCTGTCGTCTCGAAAAAGGTCATCTAAAAATAAACGAAATTAATTATGAACTAAATCAAAATAGTTTTTATTGGTCTTTTAAAATAGCTCCGATGTGATATACAACTGTGAAATTATGATTGGATTTTTTTTTTGATTAGTTATTGCTTTCATGGCACGTTTTGTGGGTATTTCTCCGTTCGAAAATCTTTATTCTCCCTTGCGTCATTTTGATTGCATCAAATGCAATACTTAATAACCGTGTTTGCGGCTTCCATTACGTGGTCAGAGTATTAACTTTCATACCCAAGCCAACCCCTTCTCCAAGAAGCGAAAACGGGGTTTGAAGGGGTATGAAATAAAACCTTAATTTCGGCTTAACAAGTTTACATATTTAATATACGAAAATATGAATTGAAACCAAAATTATCTCTTCAGCTTTTCGATGCTTTTGTGGCATCAATATTAAATTATGGAAGTGAAATATGGGGGATTACAAAATCAAAAGATATTGAGAGAATACAGTTAAAATTTTGTAAAATTATTTTAGGTGTTAAACTTACCACAAGTAATGCTGGTATTTACGGAGAGCTCTCTCGTTACCCCTTATACATTAATAGATATGTAAAAATGATCAAATATTGGTATAAACTATTGTCTACAGAGAACATTATACTAAAAGCAATATATAAGGATTTGTTATCTAACTGTAATAAGGGCGCGAAGAATTGGCTAACTAATATAAGGTTTATCCTAAACAGTAACGGTTTTAATAATGTCTGGGATAATCCAATGAGTGTTAGTTTTAAACTATTTCCTTTAATATTTAAACAAAGATTAATAGATAATTTCATGCAACAATGGAGATCTGATATAGAAGGCAGTAGAGTTTTAACGCTATATAAGGTGGTGAAAGAGAATTTTGATTTTGAAACATATCTAGAAACATTATGCTCCAAACAATTAAGAAGTTGTATAACAAGAATAAGATTATCCGCTCATTGTTTAAGAATAGAAACAGGGAGATACTCAAGAGGTAGAACAGAGAGAAACGAAAGAGTGTGCGAAATTTGTAACACAAACGCTATTGAAGACGAGTACCATTTTATTTTGATCTGTACTACTTACTCTAACATTAGAAACAAATATATTCCTAAATATTACACAACTAGACCAAGCATGTTTAAATTTGTAGAATTGTTGCAGTCATTAAACAAAAAGATTATTCTTAGTTTAAGTAAATTCATTTCAGATGCACTTGTATTAAGGCTATCTACATCCATTTTAACAGACTAAAAAAAACACTAAAAACACTAGATATCTTATTTTAGAACATCCTCGTTTATCATTGACATACCATAATATATGTATGTTTTTGATTGTTTAAATATGTATGAAACAAAACAAAAACTTAGTGATTATTTTGTTGTATTTGCAATGTTAATATCTGTCACGTGTGTGTATATTATAATTATCATATATTTGTAATGATGAAAAACTGTAATAGTTTAAGTCAATAAAAGTATCTATCTATCTATCATATTGCAAAATTAAAACATTTAATATGTATTTTTTAACCGGTTATTTAATTTTTTTCGGTAAAAAATGTTTTTAAATGTGTTTTATTGTCGAAATATCCATTATAAAATCCTGCTAGTATAAGATTTACCATAGCTTAATGGAATTAAGGCTGGAACACGTAATGCCTGCTAGGATAGACTCAGATTGTAAAATCAGAGTCTTATTACATGGTGCTTCTTTGTTTAAAGCTACACAAGAAAGTAAAGCGAGCATATAGTGTTACCATTGTTCGTCCGTCCTTGCGTCCGTGTCCCAATAAAGGTGTTTACTGAAGTTTTACCTTTAGTCTACTTCCAAGAGATCATGAATCAACCATTGGCATAGTACAACCACTAACCATACACACGCTAACAGTTAATACATGGAAAAGTAAAACAAACATATAGTAAAACAAACCAATAGTAAAACAAAAGAAAAACAGTTGGTAACAATGTCATTTGGAATATATAAATGGGTCTCTATCGTCACGAACGTAATTCTGTACCATAGTGACATACTTTAAGAACAAGACAATTTAAATACAATTTCTTGCTGAATGTTGCAATAGATAGCTGTTATGTTAAGGCTATAGTCTTAACGGTGTTAATGTAGGACTATAAATAACTAACAACGAACAACGTGTTCTAACTAATAATCTGTAATTACGATGTTATTCATTGTAATGTAAATAGGGAACTGGCCAGCAGCAGTCAGTGTTCCAGACTGGAGTGCGTGGTAAGAGAGTGTCTGTTATAAGACGACATATATATAATACAACAAATCCCTCTTTAAATTCAGAGTTATAAGTTCTTTTATAATATAAGAATGCGTATAATAAGCTCTTAGATATAAAATAGATGTAAGATAATACAACAATAGTGAAACACGTTCTCTTCAATATAGATTCTAATCCGTCTAGTAAGTTTAGACTTGTACACTATGTATGACAATATGTAAGTTTCCGTGTTGGACCTTTAATTGTCAATGCCAATTAGTGTGTTTAACGATTACTACTGCAGAAATGTAGTCCAGTGAATAATGTGCACAGCGTATGTCGCGTATGTAGAAGAAAAATCACTCAGGACGTTTGCGCTGACTATGAAAGTAACGTTATAACTGACACAATTGTGGATTATTGCAAACACATATGTGATATGAGAACGTACTCAGGGCAATGTGGGGATTATGCATTTTTAAAACAAAATTACGCTCTATTACAAGATTATCTCCTTTCGGACATTTGAATTTAATTTACATTATTAGTTACTTAGATTATTGACACGGTTCGGGTGAATATACTTTTCAGGTAATGTGAGCCCGTGTCTCCTGTCAGGAATCCAAATAACGAATTTGTCATACTTCAAACTACAGAAACAAAAAAAATCATAAAATACGGTTTCATTTTCATTCAGCTAATTTCCACGTAACGTATCTCTATTTCTTTCCTAGCAAGTGACCTCTTTAAATGTTTACGTTCCAAACGTAACGCTGTAAACGTTGTCATATTTTGGTTTGGTGTATTAAAGGTTTGAGGAACACATGGGTAAATCGTCAAATGTTCACATCGAGAGACCTCTAAGACGCATGGACCAATGAAACCCCGAGATGTTTCTTTGCAGTATGACAAATAGTAGAAAACTGGATCTCAAAACTGTGGATCAAAGTCTTTAGATTTTTTTTATGAAATGCGGCACCTGTGCTAAGGGCAATACACGGCTAAAGTACATGAACACGTCTCCGCTCGGTTCCAATATGGACACCTAAACATGGCGGCCATTTTCTGTTTCTAACTTCGACTTAATTATGTGTATATTCATTACAATCTATTTGTAGAGCTTGCAGTTCTGAAACCGATCGGGGACGTTTATTGCAAGGTAATAGAATAATGCTGTTCTACGATATATTTAAATAAAATGTTACTTTTGTTGATGTTGCAGTACTGCGTTTTGTGCTATCATTTCTATAGGAACATTTGTCTCAGTTTTTAAACTATCGGTATTAAGTTTCTCAAGGATAATGGATGTTACTTATATTTTCTTTCGTATTCGACGCATCACATAATTAGGAAAATAACATTCATGTTCTGAGATTTAATATGATTCTTACGGATGGTGGGAGGTACTGTACTGATTTTACGCAGGAAACACGGAGTGTTTTGCCACTACCACAAACAAAACATTCACCGGCATATATGACGTATCATGTGCTAAAACTTACGTAAAACAACATTCAGACGAACTAAACGAACACTTTGACGTGTGCTGTCGATGTCAATATCTCCATTAGTAAGTATTTGTCTTGTGTAGTTATTTACTCGATTTAGCATACCACATGCGACGGCTTGAAAAAACTGGTGTATGTTGATGGGCCGTTAAACACTATTCAGTTCGTTTCAATTCAATTGTTGCTGTTTCACTTAAAACATGTTTTGTAAGGGAGTCTAATTCCAACTGTTACTGTTCAACAATTATGTTAATCATCAATTAGGTCAATCAACAAGTATGTTAATCAACAATTAGGTTAATCAACAAGTAGGTCAATCATTCGTGCGTCGTGCTAAAATAAGAACTCACGGAACTTGTGTTCGCATATCCTTCATTAGCTTTTATTCCCTTAAAGATATACTGTGCTGAAGGAGTGTACAGAATAATTATTCTAACACGACATGCGCAGTCTTTCATATATATTGAGTACAAGGAAGAGATACAGTTGTATATTCTTTTACGGTAAAATACGGCTGTTCCATTAATTCCCCGCGTATTTTTCATTCGTTGGAAGCGCCACGTAACATGACGTCACTTTTTAAACCGTTAACGTCACATAACGAACGCAATATCGTAGCTACCTATTAGGCCAAAAGGCCCGGACCTGCACATAATGTTCACATGCATGGTTGCAAAATATAACAATGAAATAATAGTGTATGAATTTGTTGAATTTTATGCCTAAATATACGCCAAAACGCACCAGAGACGTCCTACCTTTTCAAAATGTTACGGGGAAGCATGCTCGGACTCCACTAGAAATAGTCGAACTTGCACATAAGCCAAGGTCTAGCTACGCACAAGGAAAGTAAATAAACATTTTAGTAAATATACATCACGAATCAAACTCAACAGTATTTTAATGAAATTGTAATTACAACAAACTTGCCATGCTCCCAAACCTTGGCTCATCCCTGATATAACCCCACCATCAATATATTAACACGAAGCAGTCCGAGGGACGGCTATAGTTCCCTACCAGGTCTTGTGCAAAAAATTAACAATTCAGAAGCTGCACAGTTGTCGAAGGTTACTGTTTTGTCAACACAATAATTGCACAAATGTCAAACTGCTGTTAAAGGTTACTGTGTTTCGTCAACACAATAATTACAAAAAATTCAAAGAAATAAAGTTGTTATTAGCCAGTTTGTTAATTCTGAAGTTATTGAAGAAACAGTAATCTTTGAATGTACCCATACGAAAGGTTGAATGTAGTCATGTGAATGATCATGCAAGGAATGTTGAGTACTTTACCATGTTTAGCCGCAAAATATGTGTTCCTGTGTTCTGAAGGTATCGTGACCTTGACCTTTGAGCTACGGACCTTGGTCTTGCGTGCGACACGCCGTCTCATTATGGTGAACATTTGTGACAAGTCATTTCAAAATTCTACGATGCATGACAAAGTTACAGCCCGAACAAGCCTATTTCTGACCTTTAACCTCCAAGTGTGACCTTGACTTTTGAGCTATGGACCTGGGTCTTGCACGCGATATGCCGTGTCATTATGGTGAACATTTGTCCCAAGTTATTTCAAAATCCCTCAATGCATGGTAACGTTACAGCCAGGACAAGCCTATTTCTGACCTTTGACCTCCAAGTGTGACCTTGACCTTTGAGCTATGGACCTGGGTCTTGCGCGCGACACGCCGTCTCAATATGGTGAACATTTGTGCCAAGTTATTTCAAAATCCCACAATGCATGACAAAGTAACAGCCCGGACAAGCCTATTTCTGACTTTTAACCTCGAAGTGTGACCTTGACCTTTGAGCTACGGAACTGGATCTTGCGCGCGACACGCCGTCTCATTATGGTGAAGATTTGTGCCAAGTTATTTTAAAATCCCATGATGCATGACAAAGTTTCAACCCGGACAAGCGTATTTCTGACCTTTAACCTCCAACTGTGACCTTGATCTATGAGCTACGGACCTGGATCTTACGCGCGACATGCCGTTTCATTATGGTTAACATTTGTGCCAAGTTATTTCAAAATCCCACGATGCATGACAAAGTTACAGTCCGGACAAAAAAACAGACTGACGGACTGACTGACGGACGTGGGGCAAACCTAAAGTCCCCTCCGGTCCGGATCGGTAGGGGACTAATAAGCATCTCAAACAAGCTGAGAACGTTTGACGTCATACAGCGCAAGATACTAGTGTATTAACTGTACTGCGCAGAAGTTTACCTACGGGGGCGCCCAGTGGAACAACCTGTTAACATAGCAGCCTGATTACCGTGACATCCGAGATAATATAGTGCCACCGCAATAGCGTAAACACCAATAAAATACAGGTACGTATTTATTATTTCTTAAGTATAATTCGACTCTGGATATGCGTAAATTCGCAAATACGTACTCTAATTAAGACCTGACGTGGAATACGACTAGGCTTGTTTTCGATGTTTGGATATTAACTGATAAAACGTATGCGATAACGTGCTCATTGGTTAATTAATTGTGCAAACACATGTAATGACTAAACTGGCAGCGTGATAATAGTTTTAATTTGATTCTTTATTTTCCTCCCAGTTGGAGAGCATACAATATAATTTTACATATTAGCATTCAAACAATTCAATAATAATATATACATGACAATCAGTAATTTAGGGACAAATATACGCAGTAACACAGAAGTACTACTACAATAGACAATGAGAGAAATTTTGACATAGAGTGAAGTATAAGAATAAATTAATATATATACATTCATGTTGGAATCTTTGAATATAATTAAACTGATTCCATGACTGTTCTTGTATGTTCATGGAACATATTTGCTTACACTTATACCTAATGTGCAGGTTATTCTAAAATACTTTTCATATTCAATATGTACAACAGACGTATTTAGTCATATTACAAAGTGTCAACAAATTGTTATGTTTAAAGATAAACTAGTAATCGAGTCTTTACCCAGCCTATGAAACGAAATAAAAGATCAGGTATGGAATCACAAATACACTGAAAGGAAAAAGAAACGCAGGGTGCGTATTTCCGCTATATATTGTATGTTTAATATGCTACTGCTAATCGAATGATACAGGGCAACATTAGGCCTGTCCTTTTAGAAAGAAGGTTTAAACAGCACTGAACACACCAATGGTTACCCCTTTAAAGTTTCATTATCGTCGGAATGCGCATTTGGCTCAAACAGGTGAGCAAACTTAGGCTTTAAATGTTGCAATCACTTAACATTAAATACAGTACTGAACTGGCTCAATTTTTCAAAGAGGAACTTCAGCATTTATGAATTTCTTGTTACAACGTGTACTGTGATTAAAACGTCTAACACATCACAGTTGTGTCCTTTCTCTAACTAACTGCACTTTTTTTTTTACAAAACATCTTGGGATTTCCTTGGAATATATATGGAATTAAGTGTGCAGTATATGCAATATATAGCGGAAATACGCACCCTGCGTTTCCTTTTCCTTTCAGTATATATAGTTTACTTAATCTTACTTTAACCAGTTTATCAAATACATTCTTGAAAAATAAACATTATAACATCACTCTCCCTTTTGGAAACGAAATATAAGGAGGATTCAATGACTCTTGTAAATGGTAATGAGTTTTTTGGAAATACATATACTGAAAAAAAAAAAAAAATCCGCATTTTAGGCCGTGATTTGCATAGGGTTGACTTTGTTACACTTTGTACACCAATCTAGATACAATTTCATCATTTTATACTTATCACTCAATCATTCTGATCAATATAATAATCATCAAAAACCAGAGTTAGTGTGTTGCTGCTGAAACATGTTTTATTCAAATTGCGAAATCACTATATTTGTATTATAAAGGGAGGTGATCTGAAAATATTCATTCTTGAAAGCTGTATGGCGCAAAAGTGAGTGAACAGGTCAGCTTACTTTCTCCGTCTTTTGGTGCTGGGATTATCTTCTGTTTATTTCAATAGAACAAAACTGTGTAAAATCAAAGTTTAAACCACAAGACCCGGAAATGCTGTTTAAACCAAAACAAGGGGAATAACTGTGCGTACAAGTTTGATTCAAGGAAAATTGTTTCATGACAGTGCTGGCCTTTTAACAAAGGTTAAAGGTATTAACATATAATACCAAACAAAATATATTTTCATTGTGTCTACATGTATGGGTAAAGTTGCGGAAGTTTCTTTTTTTGTTGAGTATAGAACACAAAACGATACCAATACAGTATAAAATATAATGAAATTAGAAAAAGAGGGTAAGCATACAAAGAAATCCGGCAACCTGCCCTATTGTTAGGAATTCGGCAACCTGCCCTACTGTTACTGACACATTATTTATTCCTATGATTATTTGATTTTTTCTAAGGCTATATTCCGAGTCGCGGAATCGCCCGGTTTACGTTCCCATCCGACGCATGAGGCCAAGGGAAAGTGACTTGTCTTAGAACACACTAACGAAACACAGTGGCACACTTTGAGGCTGGATCGCTGGTACATAGGTTTTAAGTCCACCTCGCTATCCGCTGGTTGTCGCTATCCGCTGGTTCGCGCTATCCTCAGTTTTCAGAAAATATTGAATACGTAGATACATTTACACATATATTAAATATACTATATAGAGAATAATCGACAGTCTCAGTGTGATACGAAAAATATGTCACGAGAACACGTTGTATTCGAAGTATCACACTGAGATGTTGATTATTCTATTTATTACATACCTACGATTTTTTAAGGATATTTAATTGAAAATACCTCCCCCACCTCGTGCCCCCAGGCAAGGTGCCCTCGCATATGAATACATTTGGCAGATTTTGAAATGAGCCGTTAACATTTGCTGGTTGGATGCAATAGCAATATACAGTACCATTAAATACAAAAATGGTAAAAAAAGTAGTTGCGGCAAAATGTTATTGTCACATCAGTGACGATATAGAAAATGGTGTGACGATGTCACTTTTGTCTGATACTAAAATATGTCACTGAGAAATCCTTATAAATCCTTATAAATCACCGATAAAAAAGCTGTATACAAGTCTAATGGCCTTGTACAGAAAGCAAATGCGAGGGATTTTACGCTTATTTACTATCAAATGAGAATATCTTATATGAAACTTAAAGCTACACAATCCCGATAAAATAATACAATTTCAAGTTTTTTTAAACATAAGAACGCCTATAGATGAAGTTCTTTGCTGGATGTGTTGTCTACTTGTTTAGGCTGGTATACTGACATAGCGTATATCGAGGCATTTGCATTATAGGCGTGATAAACGTTTCGGTAACTTTGAAATTGTACCACCCAGCGATTACGGGTATATAAGCCTAAATGTTTATATAGCAATTTGCTCCATAATTTTCCTTGGTCATATATTAAAGTGTCTGCTTTGTTCTTGTCATCTCTTGAAAGATGATAACGTTAAAATAATCTCCTTAGAATAATTATAAGTAATGAATAAATAAAATAATCTACCTAGAAACGCTCGCCAAAAGGCCTTGTGCCATAGGGCGAGCAAAAAAACAAACTTATAGTAGTAGTAGCAATTTGCTCAGATATCCGATAACTACAGAATACTCGATGAGGATATTCAATGGCGTGTAGTGTAACTATATACATGTTTGTAAAGTTGAACGGAAGGTAACAAGTAAAATGCGTCAGGCATAACGTAAATGCATCACTATGTAGAGAATTACAAACACTTACCCGCATATTCCACATATGTTCCATATATTGTATTCTTATTTACTATAATATCCTTGATATAATCCAAAATCACACACATATTATACATGTATACATATACAGAGAGCGTGCATCGGTAACCAATAGTATGTAACGTGAAATAGATGCTCAAGTGTTGACTCGGGACAGGGAGAAATTATTGTTTACAATGAGACACTTGAAGGATATTGTTCAAATTAAGTTATATATATGGAATTTTCTTTTGTTGGAAAAAGACCAGCAATATTATTTTTCGCAAATCGTAGTTTTCGGGATGTGGGGAAGGGGTATACATATGAAGGTCGCCCATCCGTCTATCCTTCAGTTACACTTTTCAATTCCGGAGCTTCTTGGGAAAATAATAAGAGTCACAATTCGTAAAAAAAAGATCGTTCTTGCGTGCGAGCTTTTGTTAGTGCATGCGTAAGCCGTGCTTGTGTGCGTGCTATTATGCATATGTTTTTTAATATTTAAATCTGATACATTTAAAAGGCATTTAAATACTACTCCTTCATAAACAAGAAAATTCATAAAAAATAAAACTGTTTTAAAAAGTGCTAAGGCCTGGGCTAAAACACCGTCCGCAACGGCGAAAGCATACTAAGACAGCGCGTTAACCTACTGCGCTACGGAGTCCGATTTGCAATGTCGTTCATAAGTAGGACAAGTAGTGCATGACTCATGAAATCTGGGAACGAGCTGGATTCGTACCCACGACCTTAGCGGTGAACTTGAAACAGAGCCTCACCACTCTGGACCACCGGTACTACAATCATTCATGCGACAGCATGATGGAAAATAAAAAAATAATAGCCCAATATTGAATTATTATATCGGTTATGAATGTAGAGGGTATGATCTTGTTATAGTGATAGAATCTGGTGGTGAGTTTAGCTAAATGCGGCTATGTCGTACAAGGTACAAGACTAAACAAATGCGCTCCGGACCTACGTTCGTGTATATACGTTTGCGCCTTGAGATAATTCTCTCTTCACGACATGTCTTCCGTTGACGCAATAGACATTAACCAAACTTACTTTCCCCGCAGCGCGCTTCATGACGGTTTTTGTCGCCGTTTTACACGACAATGACCTCAAACAGTTTTTATATTTGTAATCGGAGGCCCCGGGTTCAATCCTCCGTGGTGCCACTGAGTTTCGTCGGTGTGTTCTTGGGCAAGACACTTTCCCTTAACCTCGTCCGTCGGATAATAGACGTCATAGTGACCGTACTCTAAATTCCAATATCCGGTAGTTGTAGCACGGCATAGCCCCGCCCCTTTAGTTACCCTAAATTAAACGATTTAATGCTCTGCATTCATCAAAGGAAATGGTTTCATTGAGTTGGTTCAATGAGATGAAACCATACTCTATTTGTTTTGTAGCATGTCCATTTCAGCTATATTTCAGTTATTCTAACTGTTATTCTCACTGTTATTCTCACAGTTATTCTGACAGGTCTTATTTTCAATTAAACGATTTACACCTGTGCCTGAACAAAGAGAATTGTCTGTGACCATGCTATAAAGAGCATTTGTAGCATGGTCACAGACAATTCTCTTTGTACACTTCAAGGGGGCTGGCGTGGTATACTTTATAGCACGTTGCATTTGACCCGGATGAAGCCTTATCGCCGCAAGTCAATTTCTTCAGTGTATTATTGAGTAAAACATGTTCCTTTAGTTTCGTCCGTTGGATTGGTATGTACACCGGTTCTGTGTTTCGGAGTCTATCCTTGGAACAATTTTCTAATCAAAGGAAAATATATTCGTAAGTAAGGTTAGGGCAGCTTCTCGGATTTTTATGTATCCTTCCTTTCTTTGGGGCGACCGGCTATAAATATTCAATATAATGTCTTGATAAACAGTTAAGCAACATTCAGTTAAATGTTATGTGATAAACTTTTCAAATCATAGGATGACTCCGATGAGGGTGCTCCCTCGAAATCCGCTAGTGCTTTAACAAACAAAAGTGGCAACATTCTAAATACAACTTTCTCCAGAATTATATTATACGTATAAAATAATGAAAACTTGCGAATTGGTAAATGCCTTTTTAACACTTGTAATTGACATTTTCAGTAGGTATTCGGAGATTACAAACGAAAAGCTAAGCTTTTCTATAGGAGGTGTTTAATATATTATATTAATTTGTGAATAAATGTACATTAAGAGTTATTTTAAACAAAATATCTAAATAAAAAAAAAGTTTTCTTATTTGTTGCTTGCAACAACGGTAGCCTCTCTATACGACATGTCAGCAGCCTACATTATGCCAACATTCATGTATATAGTCTACGTCATTAGTTGTTCGAATTGCTGCATTTGTATTACTTTTTTATTCATTGATGTTTTTTTTTTAATTATCATTGATGATCAAACAATTGTTACCTATTAGGGGCTTGCATGCAGCTAGAGCGTTGCTAGTGTGGTCCCGGGGCAAACTTCATGAACTTGTTTTATTCCCAGATACGCTGTGGTTCGTTTTTTCATACTATTTTATATATTATTTGAGCTGACATGTTGATGATATAGTCTGAATCCTTATATCCTCTCGCCCCTACTTTTTCGTTTGTTTTTGTTGTTTTTGTTGTTTTTGATGTATTGTTTTGTTTTTTTAATTTTCTGATTTTTGCAGACAATGTGTACACAGCTGCGTGCCCTAAGATAATGCCTTTTAAATAATTTATTTTTTTAAATATTGAATGTTCTTTAAACGGCTCATCAACACAGTATAGGTTATTTAGAGCCGCCCCAGAGAGAGAGGAAGGATACATAGGAATCCGGGAACCGTGCCCTACTCTTATTATCGAATAGATTCCTATGGTTCTTTAACGTACTCGGCGGATCACGAACTGTTTTATAAATAAACCAATAGTCCCTGCAAGATACCAGTGCAGTGGTATGCATAAGCGCATTGTTCATTGGTTTACTTGAGTGTCCGCATGAGTGTTCGCGATTATTATAATGCAACTTAAATGTAACGCGTTGCCCCATTGGCTAACATCAAAATTTGCGACCGTAAAACTCCCGATTTACGTATGAAATGGACATCGCTTTGGTAGAAATGACGTCATTGGACTACGTCAGCAAACACTCGGCACCCTTCAGTTACAGTTTTCATAGACAAACTGGTGTGCTTGGATGAGTTCTGCCATATAAACGAAACATATAAACGAAATAGCGTGTAAAACGAAATTTCAGACCGTGAAGCCTCTCACATACCTCCTCAGATTGCAACTCTTAACATGGCTATCTCTTAAATGTAACGTAGTTTTACAGTTTTACTATATTCTATAGATTGGATTTTGTTTTGTAATACGACTTCAGTTACCGATAGTCTGCTATTAACAGTTTGACAACTGCCAGCTTTCACATGTAAACTCTACAGCGAGAAACCAGTTGTGTCTTGACACCTTCCTTATTTGCGGTGATTGTATTACCATGAAGTAGTCTTCCACTTCTTACTGTACCTATTAGATTGTATAAATTTCCGGTAGTCGATTTTCTTGCTCAGTGTCTCCGACATTAATTTAAGACGCGATTCAAGTCTTCTTTAGGAAATTGTCTTGCCTGTCTTGAACACGTGCTAGACTTACTAACTCAAATTTCCATTTCCGCCTGCCATTCGTACTTCGATCGCACTATTGAGTCATTCACATAAAACTGTTTTATTTATTTTATTTATTTATTTTTTAAATAAAACTTTTATAAAGTTTTGACCCGTTTTAATTATTGGCGTATAGTCGAAAGATTAGTAATTCCATTTCTCGTAGAAAAACATTGCATAAGTGAGCATATATAATCGTCACGCGAATTTTTATCATTTGCTGTCAATGATATCATCTCCTTTAGGCGTATTGGGACGAGTTTTTTAAACTAAAATCAATCAATACAACCAAGTGCATACTTAAAATAGCTGAATAAATAATATCTCATATAATTATACCATGGTTTGGGATTCACGCACTTAAAACTGTCCTTGTGTGTTTCATAAACCGTTACAATTCTTATTTAATACTTAATCGACAAGAACATTTAATAGAGCATTATATTTCAATAAGACGGCAGCACTTTTAATTGTTTAATTATATCTAGTTGGTGTATAATACAGCTTTCATTTAATTAGACTTGGTTCGATTTGTTTAATGTGTTACTATTTTGTTCTGTTAACTTCCATCAACTCCTCACTTGGGATGTGCATGTATTAGAGATCGCTCACATGCCAAATTATCGGAACCAACCAGATTGCAGATCGTGGCATTTGTTAATACCGCAACAAACCTGGCGCAGTCGGTTAGAGCATCTACTGAACCGAAAAAGACTTTCATTTAATATTCCTTTCGATTTGTTAAAAGTTTCATTCTTTTGTTCTGATAACTTCCATTAACTCCTCACAAGGGATTTAGATATATTACTTCTATTGCTATGCCCGCGAACTGTGAAGTGTATAATCAACTTCACTACGGCCGTTTTAAATAGTTTATGCAATATCAGTAAATATCCAACTTTAAGATGCCTCACCGTTAGAATTGTCCTTTAATATCTGAATTCTTTTCCAATTAATATTTTTTTACAAATCTGATTAAGCCTTAATAATAAACCATAACATGGTGTATCACATAACGTCCCTTGTTAGCAGCGTCGAACACCCAATTAATATTCTATTGTATGACACACGTGTAATACAACCTGGAACGATTTTGACTGGTTGAGTTAAACCTGTAACACTACGCAAGTTTATTAACTGAAACTATTTTATTTATTACAAATTCACCCAGATCTGAGTCATAAACAGATTATTTGTGACTGCTTATAAAAATAATGCACGTTATACAAAACATTGTTGTTGGTTTTTTAAAAAGTTGGCGTAAACTGCTACTTTGTAAAGAGGTAAAACACGAACTCTTTTATACGCAACGTTATGTGTGAGACGTCACATATTTTATGACGTTTTGGCGCTTAAGTGTTTCTGACGTCGTGGCGGTTCTATGTCCATCTGAATTAATTTTACTAATTTGATTGCAATGTTATATGATACAAAGGATCTTAAACTCGTTCCCATTCTATATAAGATTTATGAAACTCGTTATGAATTATTTTTAATTTTAACTCGCCAAACGGCTCGTTAAAATAAAAATAATTCATAACTCGTTTCATAAATCTTATATGAAATGGGAACTCGTTTAAGATCCTCTATGTATCACATAACGTCCCTTGTTAGCAGTGTCGAACACCCATATAATATTCTATTGTATGACACACGTGTAATACAACCTGGAGTTGAGTTAAACCTTTAGCACTACGCAAGTTTATTAACTGAAACTAGTTTATTTATTACAAATTCACCCAGATCTGAGTCATAAACAGATTATTTGTGACAGCTTATAAAAGTAATGCACGTTATACAAAACATTGTTGTTGGTTTGTTAAAAAGTTGGCGTAAACTGCTACTTTGTAAAGAGGTAAAACACGAACTCTTTTATACGCAACGTTATGTGTGACACGCGACGTTACTACGTCACATATTTTATGACGTTTTGGCGCTATTTAATGTGTTTCTGACGTCATGGCGGTTCTATGTCCATCTGAATTAATTTTTACTAATTTGATTGCAATGTTATATGATAAAAAGGATCTTAAACGAGTTCCCATTCCATATAAGAGTCATGAAACTCGTTTTGAATTATTTTTAATTTTAACTCGCCAAACGGCTCGTTAAAATTAAAATAATTCATAACTCGTTTCATAAATCTTATATGAAATGGGAACTCGTTTAAGATCCTCTATTTCTCACTTTGTTTCATTCAAGGGGAGAGAGGTATTATACATCTAACCGATTTTATACCGTTCAGAATCCACTTATTGCATTCAGTTCTCTCCTTTCTTTATGTTGTTTAAGGATTGCAATCAGCCGCGGGTTCTGAAGTCTGCCATGCAATTTTATTTAAAAGCAATGACACACAGAAAAATTATATTGTAATGAAACCATACAACAATGTTGTATATAATTACTAGTTATGCTAACAATGTGTGTTTATGGAATCAGGCAGGGATGTTTTTAATGGATTTAAAAAATAAATAAAATAAAAGTGCTTTTGCAATATTTTCTTAAACAAAGCTGTGGTGTTTCAGAAACAGACGCTAGATTTTTCACCGTACATGCACGTGACCATTGCATATCCCATGCTGTTTTCTTCTAATGAGTTATGTTTGCTGAAATCGGAATTAGTATCGCTATCAGTTTTTCCAAACATTCTAATTATATATGATTCATATTTCTTAGCACAGTAGCAGCTCCTTTGAAAAAACCCACGTGATAACGATCCCCTTGACAAATCTACATTTGACTGGTTTCCAGCCAGATGATGAACTATTGAACATTTAGACATAGATAAGAGTTATCTCAACCAGAACAATTGAAGACTTACATATAATGGGTTGTCTAAACCAGAACATTCCCAATAGGTATATACAATCACCATTCCCCGTCTGTATTGTAGCCGATATAGTGTCCCTCATTCATCAGTAATGTTCTGAATCGCCCGATCGGTTCTGCTTTTAGTACATATGTCAGGAAATTGGAAATGAAAATAACTTGGCATGAGTCTTCAAGTCTCGGAATTCTTAGATAAAATTCAAAGAAATTTACTTTTGCGAATAATCAGTTTTATGCTGTGGTTAATAGTCTAATTATATATAATAATATAGAGACATACATCAAACATAAATCCGTAAGGATGTTGAGTCTGCCATTATCTTTATACCAATCTCATTAAAATCAGACCCTTTATCACGTTACGATACTCTTCGCTACTAGGATCTGATGACTTCCCATTACAGGTCACGTCAGATTGACGTTACAATTAGCCAATCAGATTTGAGCCTACACAATTGTTCGGTATTGACAGCTTCACTGCGCATGTCGCGTTTCAGTAAAACGCTGTGGAGCATCCTATGCTTAGTATCGAAAGAGACAATATTCGTAACTTTTAGCTTATGAAACATAAAAGAATTGCGTTGACAAACATAATACACCAACCATTATGGGATATTGACTGGAAAAAAAAGAAGATTGTTTGACGGAATTGTATAGCGGTACAAAAAAAACGATTTGTGAGATTGAACCCACACTAAAATGACACTCGCGTGTCAGCGGTCCAGTACGCTATCAACTGAGCTAATCGGGCCACATGTACTATGGCATACTATTTAGGCTGTCTAATGTCGTAATAATTTCGGCGGAATATATATTTTCAAAATACGCGACAGCGCCCATGATTTCCTTCGTATCTTGATGTAAAACATGCCATTTAGTGCATTTCTTTGAATTTATCGTGCAATAACACATCAATAGCACAGGAAGACTTTTTTACACGAGCATATTTGTGTTTTACTTATATTTCTTATTGATGCTGCCTTGTTGGTTAGAGATTAGATCATGGCGGGATTTCTTTATTTACACTGTCCTGTTTTAATGGGATGACAGTAGGGTAAGTGTGAGGTTTGGTGCACCCTAGAACCGGTTTAAACCCCCAGTGGCCTACTTTGCCACTGACCGTTCCAAGGCGGTAGCCCTATTGTCAACCCTTTTGTGTTTGTGATGTCGTTTGCATTTATTATTGCTTTTGCCTTCTTGTTTGTCTGAATGCGTGTTTGTTTCTGTGTTTTGTGGTTGACTGTCCTCCTTGAATGCTACTTTCCCCGTCCGATCATTTTATATTTCTTTTTATCTTTATTCGGATATGTAAATTTTGTTTGTTCAGTTCACTCGAATGTCATCTGAAGTGCATAAGAAACGCGCGATATCAATGGCTGAATTTAGTAGATCTTTTCATAAATATTGATTAAATGAAAGGTCGATCTGACATGACCTCAAAATTAATGTGGTCAGATCCAAAGTATCAAAGAGTAATTAGGATATGATCCTGATGATATTGTCTTGTTACACGAGTAAGGGTCTTGCTACTGGTAAAATGTAACGATAAAGATAATACAAAACCAGCAACATAATCTTCTAAAATATAATCAACACATTTATTCAAACTGCTCTGGGACATATTCACCTATAGAATGCACACATATTAGATCCAGTATTTTTTCTAAATCGCAATTTTAGTATTAATAACATTGTAAATTGTCCATTTAGTTGAAATTGTCAAATGTCCCTTTATTCTTTTTTTTAAGTATGTTTTGCTTCAGTTCTCCCAAATAGACCAACTACTCCAATGCAACATGTTGTGTGAATGAACGCACACATTTTAACTTTTCAATCGTCTCAAAATTTAACAGCATCTGCTATGAATTCACAGTGTCCCTTTTACTTTAACTTCATACTAGACAACTCCCAATCTTACAAAGCCTTGTTTATAAAAATAAGTATAAAACCCGAGCAGAAAATGCAGCTTTCACAGAACACTGTAAACCCCAAAAAGGACAAACATGAATGGCAATCTTATAAACCGCTTTAGCATATTCTATACATTAACCGACAGAGACATAAACATAAACATATAACAGAAACATGAACATGTTATTAATGTAACCTTGCATGACACACTTACAACACCAATCTAAAAACGTTTCTGCGATAGGAATATCACAACCGTTATTCTATGGAGATGTGATCTATAAACTTCGGAACTTAAATGGGTCTGACGGATATCCTGACCACTTTACAAAGTAAATCAGGAAATTGTGCGATGGCCGGACAACCTCGTGATACTCCATGAATGCGCCTTCTGAAACACTGAAAGGGGGGGGGGGGGGGGTGGGGGGTGGGGGGGGGGGTGGGTGCATGAACCTTCGGAGTTTGTCGTACCCTAGATTATTTTTTTCTTGGGCTGCAACTGCTGTGGTTGTTCATTACAATTCTGGATACATCCTGAGGTGATTCTAATTATGCTTTGTTTTATCATAACATTATACACACGTACGTGTATCGTTTCCTAATTTCTTTGGATGTGGACATTATTGTTAGAGATTTCCTTATATTGGGATGTACTTCTGTTTGCACTGTCTTGCCAATTTGAGCGCTGACGACAGGATAATAGCGAGTTGGTGTATGCTTAAACTCGATTTAAGCTAACCATTAGGCCTTATTGACTACTAACCGTTCCAAGTCGGCAATCCTGTCTTCACCATTGCTTTTGTTGTGTGTTTGATTTTTAACTTACGGTTTCGCATGTTTTGTTTGCCGTCATATTGTTCCGTCTACACGATTTCCAAACAAGTATACTATTAGAAATTGTAAATAAAAGTTAACAATTATTCGTTCAGACATATGTTACAACTGCACAGAGCTAATACAATGAACGCTGAACTTGAAATGACTGAGATTAAACATGTTCTCTTTTCCAGCATCTATGGCGACAACTCCCGTACTTTCACACTTTGTGTTCGTAATCAGTTTTGTTTCCGTTAATAATATATGTATCTTGTGTCTAGAGTCAATTAGTTCCTAATATGAATTATGTGTATGCACTCTCCTGCTCTGGGTTTATTAGATTCAACCGCCTCGTAAAAGATCATCTTAACCAAAACGAAATGAGTTATAGACTAGCAAAACATAGGTCTTCTTTAAAAACTGCTCCACTGTGATATACAACTCGGAAATTCGTCGGATGTTTCTGCCTGTAATTAGGAGTTATTGCTTTCACGTCACGTTTTCTATAATTAAACTTGGATGTATTCCCATTTGAACATTTTAAATCTCTCATGCGTCATCTTCATTGGCCTAACTGACAGATAAAATGCAGTAATTAGTAACGTGTGCAGGGCTCGCTGCTAGGATATCGATAGACAGAGATTGTACAGAGTGTACAGATAGAGTCTTATTACATGGTGCTACTGTGTTAGTAGACCGTTAAGAAGGTGGAGAAAATATATAGTGTTACCCTTGAGCGTCTGTCCATACGTCCGTACGACATAAATCCTAAATCTAAATACTATTTCTCGCTGATGGTTGCCATTCTCTTCAATAGTGATTCTAATTCGTCTAGAAATTTAGACTTGTAACATATGTATGACAATATGTAAGTCCCTAAGGCTTTGTGGGAACAGTTATTGTCAATGCCGATTAGTTTGTTTAACGTTTACCACTGAGGTAGCTTTTGTCGCTTAAGGTTACAATACCCTATTAAAAAAACCGGTCTGTTTGACGGAAATAATATATGAAACCCCAATGCCTAATGCATACGTAAGCCTTATTTTGATTGGATGATAGATTAGGTGGGAAATTCAGGTAGGTTAAATTGAATTTGTTATTTATTTCTGATTATTATTTAACATAGATTTCATTTGTATGATATAGCACAATAAAAAGGAAAGAGGGTGCTTTTCAAAACAATATTTGGGGAATCCCTCAAATTGTAGGGTCATGACCTTCGGACATTTAAAAGTGGCACTAAAAATAAGTCAACCCCTAAAAACAAGTTCCTGTTTACATGTATCTAAGCTGCATCTGTGCAGCCAGGGCAATCAACAGAAAGCCTGGGGGTTTTGTTTGCATGTCAGATGGGAAAACATTAAACAGAAAGTCTATGAAAAATATCTCAACCGATTTTAAATTACCACCAAATATAGTTGTATGGATAAGTGGTTCTTTTTTTATTTCTCTTTTATACATTGCTTACACAGTTTTAATTCATATTTATGTTTCATATTTCTGGCATTTTAATGAAATCGCATTATAATTGAGAACTAGGATAACCATGCTCATATTTTCAATCTGGGACGATATGTGGTTGATTTTAGTCTGAAATAATGTGTTTGCTTGACGGTGTTATTATTTTCTATATATTGGCTAATTTTATTTGTAATTCTTCATGTAATACGATTATAATTTGCGTTTAAATATACACATACTGCCCTTATCAGTTTGGCAACTGTTTTCCCATCTAAACTACACACCGAGAAACCAGTATTCCCATGGCATGGTTCTTATTTGCTTGTGTTGTATTACGGTGAAGCAGTTTTATACTTCATAACTAAATAAATTGTATACCTTTCCTGCTCAGTGTCTCGAACATTTATTTAACAGAATCCACAAACATATTTAAAGAGTGATGCATGTCTTCTTAGGAAATTATCGTGTTTGCCTCGAACACGTTCTTGTATTATTTTCTAAAATGCTATACTGTACACTCACACCTAACAACGTATTAAAACACATATCAATTTAGTGTATACATAAGAAACAATAATATGCTGAGAACGTCATGTATGTGTTGGGGTGGGAGGGGTGGGGGGGGGGGGGACTTAAGGAAATATAAGCCTTAACTTAAACGTATGGCTGTACATTGAAATACTATTTCCGCCGGTTCTAGGTCAATGATATTTCCGCCGGTTCTAGGTCCATGGGAAGAGTTGCACCGTATTACCTCTCATGAAGGAAGGATGCTATTTTTATTCTGGTCTGGTCGCTCTGATCTGTCTGTGTGTCTTTTTTCAAGTGAACGTTTTTTCAGTAGTTGTTAAAAGTGATCTCGGAATTGTCAGCATTCCACCATTGTGTTTAGCAATGCTGTACACATATCGTTAAATGGTTACCTGCAATATATGTGTCATGTCTCTCTTGCTCCTTGTTAGTGCTATAAATAAATACATGAGCAGATCGTTACATTTGGGATTGTCTGTATCGTGATGTTTTTTCAGCGATGTGAAAACTATGACAACTAGTTTTTAATGAATATTTTGAGCATGGAGAATGGTCTACTGTGATATATGTGCGGCCGTGTTAAAAATAACGCAGTTCGTATGACCTTTCTCTATTTGTAATTGTCCTACATATACTAGGATACCGATGATTTTTTACAGTTATTACTGGCGCACGGCCTTGTGTCTGATTTTAAAATACATAACACGACTATTAAACACCTTTCCACTACTTTTAATTATTGGCTTTACATATTAATATTTACATTTTTATTGCACACGTTTTAAAGGAACTATTTGTATGGAACTGTGATTTCATTCATGACGAAATGCATTGTTTAACCAAGCATGTCTAATTGACGCGCGGATTGGTATCACATGCTGTCAAGGGTATCATATTCTATCAGCTGATTATGCTAAATCAAATCAATACAATCTATCACATCAATGAAATATATGAATAATTAATTTATCATATAAAATGAAGGATTTAATTCGATGTTTCTAATTTTCAATGGAGTATGGATCATATTTTACGATAGTTTAATTTATCGTGAAACCCTTTGGGATTCAAGCGTTTTAAACTTCCCTAATGAGTTTAATACACCGTAGCACTACTTGATTGACTAGAATATTTAACAGGATATTATATTGCCAATAAAACTTCGGCAATTGTAATTGTTTAATTGCATCTATTAGGTGTATACTACAACTTTCATTTTATTATTCTTTGTTCGGATTTGTTAAATGTTCTACTCTTTTATTCTGTTAACTTCCATAAAAGTAGCACAAAAAATCACAAAAGGCGAACACGTAATGCAGAGAAATTATATTAATAAATCAAAACCGTAAAACTATGGTGTGTTTATATAACTGTGTGTTAATTATTAGTTAAGCTATCAATATCTGTATATCTGAAAATTGCAGTACTTCGGTTTTTTATGCATATACAATTTAAATAAATATTTTTTTTTTTTATATTTTTGAAGTATTTTGTTTAACTTATCTGTTAAATTGTGTTGTTTAGGACACAGTCGCTAGATTTCTCACCGTACATGCATATGACCATTGATTCTCTCATGCATATGACCATTGATTCTCTCATGCATATGACCATTGATTCTCTCATGCATATGACCATTGATTCTCTCATGCATATGACCATTGATTATCTCATGCATATGACCATTGATTCTCTCATACATATGACCATTGATTCTCTCATGCATATGACCATTGATTCTCTAATAAGATTTTGTTTCAGTTTGCTGAGATCGACTTTAGTGTCGCTATCAATATTGCCACACATATGAGTTGATTATGATTCTCAAATGACACCTACTACATAATATTTACATAGACCGTTTAAAATGAGAATCGTATAGTATCATTTGAGAAACATATACAACTTCAATATTTGTTTTATTTGTATAACTGAAATGCTACTCCAGCAGGGCTACAGTTACCATAAACTTCGAAAAACCTTTGCAAACTTTTTATTATCGTAACCCTGATCTACTTTTAAAATATAAACAGTAATCTAAAAACTCTTTTGCAATAAGGACTATCACAACCTGATTTTTGTGGTATGCTTGGCCATAATCACTTGCATACACTCTCTATTAAAAGTTTTAACACGTTCATCAAAAGAGGTTATGACCCTATACTTTTGCAACGCACTGGATATTTAGTGTTCTGCATATTTATGATGACGTCTATCTAAAGCCCAAAAGGACGGTAACGATTGAAAATTGTCTACAATCTTGTCTTGTCGTGCCCTCAATTGTTTATGCGCTGGCTTCTGCCAAGACACTGAGTACCTTTTTTGTGGCTTCCTAGGCTATTGTGTTTTTGTATTTATATATACACGAGCATCTTTGTGTTTGTGTCCTGAACAGACTCAATAAAACCGAGTCTGCTGCTTTATTCTCTTAATTGTGTTTGTTGCTCCCAAAGGATCACCTTTATCAGTATTTATTTTACTTATATTACCTATTAATGCTGCCTTGATGGTTAGTTCATGGCGAGGATTTCTGTATTTACACTGTCCCGTTTTATTGGGATGACGGTAGGGTAAGTGTGAGGTTTGGTCACCCTATAACCTGGTTTAAACCCCCAGACTTATTTTTGAAATTAAGTTTGACCGTTCCGTTATACAGCTTCGCCGTTAAATGAATTACTTCATCGTAACTGCTCCAGATTAATAATGTTTATAATTGTTATATCTTCATTTTCCCGTAGTTGTTACTAGTGTAAGATATTGCAATCGTAACACTGATACAGGACGTATATACTTATGACACCAATACCACCCAGCGAGGTCATGGAGCGGATGCAAACACTGAGATTACAGATCCAGTGATGCTATCTAGGTAATAATTAGTGTATTCATCCTATAATTATCGGATGAAATAAACTGTTTGATGTCACGGTAATTGTATTATACCACTCTCTTTCTGTTCCCAACTACATACTATAAATGCTACCAAATATAGATACAAGGTAATGATGCTATAACATTCTACATCAACGGTTATCCATTCAGAGAGTAGGTAAAACACTATAGGGTTATGTAAACAGACTGTTAAAGGCCTAATCATAAACATTCATGTTTGTGTCAGTATTTCTCTAAATAATTTAACAAAGATTTAAGTTAATGAAATCAAACGGGTTGAAATAATCCAATATACCCTACTGGAAATCTGTGTAACGAATGAATCACCTTTTTTTAAAGCGATATCAATGGATATATTTGCAGTTATTGGAAACAATGTTTTTTCCTTTAGATTGTATTACACTATAAAACGTTCTGTGATTGGTAAGAGGACATGTTATATCGAATCAAAGAAGAAAGAACATTTATGCATAACAACCAAACCTCGTGTAAATTTATGATAAATATATTGTATACATGTTATGTGTTTTGGCCGGTGGCCTGTAACACTAATAAAATATTCAAATATTGAAATTGAAATTGAAAAGAAGCATTATGACATACTTATTAAACGGTACGACTGATAAATATTGCAACTTTAATTTGAACTTTTAAAAAACAAAATTTGTGGAATGGGCGAATTTGTAAATGTGACATCTGTTTACGCGGATGATCAAATATTGAAAATAGATAAATAAATAAATAAATACAACAAAGATGTGCACACTGATAAAACAAGAAAAATAGAATTTATATAAAAAAAAAAAAATGTCCAATTGGGTTGCTTCATCTGTTTGGATTTCATTTTTTCAGTAGGCTTTCGCATTACCGGTCGCCGGCGGCTAATATGGTCCGGTACACCTTGGTTATTAACGAATAAAAGCGGAGGAATTTTAAGAAATGTTGATTTAATTGGCATTATTTATTTTACATCAGGTTTGTCAAAGAAACCATATCACTAAAGATGTAAGGAATGTTACATTACAGATTGAATGCTTGCATCTCCGTCATATTTATAATTATTAGATTATGCCGTCTCGAAAGAAAGTCATGTTAACTTATACGAAATAAAGTATAAACTAACTAAACATATTTCTTTCAAAACAGCTCCAATGTAATATACACCCCGGAAATTATGCTCGGATGGTGTGTAAGATTTTGCGTTCATGTCACGTGGTGTGTAATTAAACCTGGATGTTTTTCCGTTTGAAAATATTAATTCGCTCTTGCTTCATTTTGACTGGCACAAACGACAGATAAAATGAAATAGTTATTAATCGTGTTTACGGGTTTGTTACAAGGATATCGAAAGACGAAGCTTATAAAACTAGAGCCTTATTACATGGCACTACTGTGTTAATATACCGTCAAGAAAGAAGAATAAAAAAGATCAGACAGGGAAAGTAGCATTCAAGGAGGACAGTCAACCACAAAACACAAAAACAAACACGCAGACAGACAAACAAGAAGGCAAAAGTAATAATAAGTGCAAACGACATCACAAACTCAAAAGGGTTGACAATAGGGCTACCGCCTTGGAACGGTCAGTGGCTTTCTTCGCCACTGACCGTTCCAAGGCGGTAGCCCTATTGGGGGGTTTAAACACGGTTCTATGGTGCACCAAACCTCACACTTACCATACTGTCATCCCACTAAAACAGGACAGTGTAAATAAAGAAATCATGATCTAATCTCTAATCAACAAGGCAGCACGAATAGGCAATATAGGTAAAACACAAATATGCTCATGTAAATATAATACAAAAAAAAAAATAGCCTAGAAAGCCACAATGAAGGTACTATGACTAGGCAGAAGCCAGAGCAACAAGAGAATAAACCATTAAGGGCATGACAAGAAAGATCATAGACGAACATCAAACGCCACCGTCCCAATGGGCTTTAGGTTGGCGTCATCATAGGGTCCACAGCTGTCAGATCATCGTACAATTAAAGAGGATCGAATAGTGGCGAACTGTAAAAGAGTCCACCACCAAGCATGCAGTACGTTGCAAAATGATAGTGTCATAACCTCTTTTGATAAAGTTTTTAACAAGTTTAACAAATATAGTATGAAAGTGATCATGACCAAGAATCTTACGAAGTTTATAAATCACATCACCATAGAAGTCAGGTTGTGATAGTCCTTGTCGCAGAAGAGTCCTTAAAATACCTTTATATTTGTAAAGAAGATCAGGGTTACGATAATAAAATTGTGCATAGTTTTTGCGAAGTTTATGGTAACGGTAACCCTGATTGAGTAGATTTTTAGTTATACAAAAATTAAGAATATAAAAGTCCTCAACTCGAGTACAAGGTCTTGAAAAACGAATAAGTTGAGACAATGGAGTTTACTCCATAAGAAGTTGCTCGGGGAATATCCCCATCCAAGTGGAGATAATTAACAATGTCAAAATTAAAATAATCTCTCTTGTCATAGATTTTGCTAATTATTTCACCATTTTCAATCGAGAGATCTAAATCAAGAAAAGAAGTGTTATTATCAGATGTATTAGCGTTGCTAAGCTGAAGTTCTTTAGGATAAATATTATTAACCATAGTTGGAAAGAAAGGGTTGTCAATGTTCAATATGTCATCCAGATACCGAGAGTAGTCATTAAAGGCTGCAGTAACATCTGCCTGGGTATCTGGTGAGAGACTCAACATGAAATATTTTTCATAGCAAAATAAAAACAAATCTGCGACAAGTGGTGCACAGTTTGTTCCCATAGGGATACAAACAATTTGTCAATAAATCGTGGTTCCATACCTGACGAAGAAAGTTGAGCAAGCATACCGTGTTATCCTTGTTCGTCAGTCCGTCCGTACGCTCGCACGAAAAAATGTTTTCATAGCAGTTTTTCGTTTATTCTATTTCATAGAGTACACAGATCAATTATTGTCATAGTACATCCACTTAACATACATATGTTTAAGGTTAAAAACAGAAACTAAATGAAAAAATAATAAACCCTGCTTGCATCAATGTCATTTGGTATTAGTAATAATGCTTTTGTCCCAACAAACGGCAGTCTGCACCCTAGTGACACACTTTAAGGTCAAGACAATCTCAATACAATTTCTTGATGAAGGTTGATGATAGTGAAATACGTTATCTTCAATATTGATTCTACTCTGTTTGGTCAATTTAGACTTGTACAGAACAGTAGTCCAGTGAATAATGTATGTGCATAGATTTTATCGCGTATGTAGAAGTAAAATCGCCAAGCCGGTTGTGCTGAATATGATAGTAACCTTATTATAATCAGTTTAATAGATGCTTATTGCTATCTGTGCCTTTAAACAGAATGCAACTCAAATATGAAGTACACAATTATAATTGCACCGTGACATTTTATTCGTTATTTTGACCGTTGTAGTTATGGTAAAGCTATAAACAGGAGAACTATTGCTGGTGTTTCGTGTTAATCCTGTACATAACAAGCGGTGAAAAAATTCTTTCTCAATCGAGACTCAAGCTCGGGGATCCCTTTTGTACCATGCTAGGACCCTATCATTGAGCAATCGGAACCAAACTATTGGCAAATGGTCATTTAAAATTTCCCTGGTTGCATGTTTCGTGTTTTGTTTTATCGTATTCTGTTTTTCGGGTAGCTTGTTTCAGCCAAACGTTTTTCAACATTAGCATGAGCAATGTTATTACTATGTTCGTAAATTATATATCGTGAGAAATGGAATGTGTAGTGGTAAATAAATATATCTTAGTTTTGAAAATAGGTACAGATATAAATATTGTTCATGCATTGTTTTCATTTAGCTGGGACATCAGAAACTTACCAAATCTGAAATAACCTGTGTTAGCTTTAATATGTTAATAAAACAAATTCAGAGTTGCTTTATTTACAATTAGCCAACACATTCAAAGTATGTTTGTTTCAATTTGTTGATGAAGCATAATGTTTCATTCAAAATGTTCTCTCCAAAACAGCTTTCGCACAGTTTGTTTTATTTCATATATTTTGGAATGTATTTGCATTACCATTAAAGATAATTAATATAGACGGCACGTGGTAAACATACTATTAGGCACTGTCATAACACCACATCTAAATAAGAAAAAATGTCTATATCGCTTTTTGCGAATGACATTATGATACATTTGTCTGGATAATTGTGCCATTCGTTTTGATAACTATCGTATATATTGTTACGATTCCAACTCACGGGGGATAACTGGCCAACAAATATGTCTAGACATCGCTCTTTCTGCTTTTTTATATACGTTTTACAACAACATATAACTTGGCTAATGTCTCTGGATGCGGTCTTTTTTGTTAAAGATTTTCTTTTTATAGGATGTACTTTTAGTTACACTGTCTTGTCAGTTTGGATGCTGGGACAGTTTAATAACGAGGACGTGTAAACATAAAATTAATTTAAACACTTTAATTTAGTCTAAACAGTAGGGCATTTTGCCTAATGACAGTTCCAAGCCGGAGACCCTGGCGCCACCGCTCGTTGGGTGGTGTATTGTCCTGTCACTGCATATTTTACTGTTCTCTTTGTTTCTGATGCAGCGCGAACCATCAACGCCATCGCCTTTGTGTGTCGTTATTTCCCTTGCACTATTTTTGTCATTTCTTTTTAAATATCGGTATTACATGTAAGTGGTCTCACTACCTGAAAATGGATGGAACTTCTATTTGCATCACATATTTATTTGCAAGAATAGAACACAATAGAACATCCATTTTCTCGGGTTTTACTGGAGTGAGAAAGTGTCGATTCTTGCGGATGGCGGGAGGCATATAGTACTGGTTAAACAGAGGAAATAAAAGACCGTCATATATATCCTAACATCCGCTAAACATGATGTAACAACCCATTAAGACAAACAAGGTAAACACTGTTTGATTTTTCCTTTCGATGTCTATATTTACCTTATTGAGTTCTGCTCAACCCGGGCTATGGGGCGTGAACGGTAGCATCATGCCATGCATAGTGAACATGAACAGTCCCAATCAAACCGAAACTGCAATATTTCGTAGTTATCGTGTTCGGCCGTTTCCAGATATCCATATCACACTCATTTAGTACTTATCTGTCTTCTGTAGTCATGTTCTAGATTTAAAGCCCAAACGGGGTGACTTGAACCAGTTACAATATGTTGATGAGTCGTTAAAGAACATACATATATGTGTTGTATGAGAATCTACTTTCAAATGAATAGTTTCCATTTCAACAATTAGTTTAATCATCCATGAGTCGTGCTAAATTAAGAATCCACGGAACTTGTGTTCGCATATCCTTCATTAGGTTTTATACCCTCAAAGAAGATGTAAATACAATGTGCTGGAGGAATGTACAGAATAATAGTATTATTCGAATCTACAAATACGTGAATTGGCTAATAAGTGTTCTAATTAAGACCTGACGTGGAATACGACTAGGCTTGTTGTTAAGGTTTGAATATTAACTAATAAACCGTATGCGATAACGTGTTTCTTGGTTAATTAATTCTGCAAACATACGTAATGACTAAATTGTCAGCGTGATACTAGTATGTTTGCTGTCTCTTTCTTTTCTCTTATTCCTTTAGATGATAATGAGCTTCTTGGAAAGAAATAAAACAAATCAAGACACCGATACAACATAAGAACTAATGAATTTCCAAAGAAATTCTACACATTTATATCAAAGAAACAATACATGAAGTGCTGTTTCACGGTTCACCAACACATTGCTTAGGCTTGTCTTCAAGGTTCGTATAATAACTGATAAACCGTATGCGATAACGTGCTCGTTGGTTAATTAATTGTGCAAACATACGTAATGACTAAACTGGCATCGTGATAATAGTATGTTTCCTGTCTCTTTCGTTTCTCGTATTCCTGTAAATGGTATTGCGTTTCTTAGAAATAAATGGAACACATCAAGACACAGATACAATATAAGAACTATTCATTACATGGTCCCGCCTTAATTTCATTGAGCGAAGGGAAAGCTTATATAAGCAGGATTTTATAACGGATATTTCGACAATAAAACACTTTCAAACATTTTTTTTAAATACAAAAAATGCGATAACCTGTTTAAAATTACATATTAACAGTTTTAAATTTACAATTTTCAAACGATTAAGCTAAAATGAAGGTTTTATTTCATACCCCATCAATTCAAAATTCTGCTGCATGAACAATTTGAAAATGGTTTTGTTTAGAATCTGTATCAAAAATGGTTTTTAATGTGTTGGATAAATGTAAATTAGGACGCTGTGAAAGTTTGATTTCAAAAAATTAAGGCTAACTGAAGTTATTTGAGATTTCTTAATTTTCTGGTGCCGCAGCACAAGGAATTTACATTGGAAAAGCCTCATCACAAAAAGCATTTTGGCTGTAAAATATTTATTAATCAACCGAATTAAAAAAAATAAGGTATATTTATTTACCACTAAACATTCAAGTTCTAATGATATATAATGTAAGTAGGTATTTATAAAATTGTTCATGTTAATGCCAAAGACCTGAAACAAGCTCCCCGAACAATAATGCATTTCTAAAGTACATGATATACATCACGTACATCCTTATATGATATAAACGACAACTGCAATGTTGTTTCACGGTTCATCAACAGATTGTTTAGCTGATTGCGTACAGCCCCTACTTCGGAATAGGGAAGGACACATAGACATCTGGGAACCCAGTCCTTCCCTACACGTACTCTCTATAGACTCCTATGGTTATTTAACGTGCTTTGAGGATATTCTCCCGTACACGAGATTGTCCGGTTTAATTACCCATCCGGTGTCGAGGCTAGGGAAGGTTTTGTGCATAAGAACACTTTGGAGTATAACGCCCGCGATCTGTGGATTTAGAACATGTCTGTCTAATAAAAAGACAACATTCAGAATCGGTTAAGCAAACAGCGGATTCAGTGAAATGTTTCAAACAAATGAAGTTAAATGAACGTTGTTTAACGGTAGATCAACACATTATTTAGGTAATCTAGAGCCGCCCCAAAGGGAGGAGAAGGATACATAGGAATCCGGTAAACTGCCCTATTATTACTAACGAATATTTTCATACGATTCGTTGACGTGTTCTGAGAGTGTATTCTGATACACGGGACCGCTCGGTTTACGTCCACGTTCGACGCACGAGGCTTAGAGAAGTCACTTGCCTAAGAACATACCAACGAAACTTAGTGACATCGGTGAGGCGTGAACGCAGGTTTTCCGGTTTTATTATACCGCGCGATCCGCTGGGCCTCGCTATTCTCATCTTTCAACAAACTTAAGAAGGAATGCGTAAATAGACGTACACATATGTTAACGATACTATAGCTATATATAAGGCTACTGGGCGGGTACCTAAAGCAAATGGGAGATCTTTTACGCTTGGTTTACTACACAATTAAGCTTATGAGCTTAAAATTGGTAGTACTCCCAGAGCTAATCTGCACCTATTTGCTATAGGCACATGCCCCATTACGTTGTCCTGCCTTGATTCCATTAAGCGATGGAAAAGCTATAACACCAGAGTTTTATAACGTATATTTCGACAAAAAAAATATGATTAAAAACATGTTTTTCAGGAAGACATGCGATAACCTGTTTAAAAGTACCTATTAAATGTTTTTATCGTGCAAATATGCACTTTTCTGCCTAATAAAGGGGTGACCTAATAAATGTTGCTTTATTATGCATTGACATATAAAACAAATCAATACGTTACCCCCGGCGTTTATTGTACGTTACGTTATCGGACGTCGTGTACGTAACGTTATCTGACGTCAAAAAACAAACAAACAACAACAACACAACGTCCTCGATAAGCGTAACATTCTGCGAAATAGACAGTAATAGTAATTCAGAAACTGTGGATAATCTACATGATAAATAGAATATTATGTCAGTGCCTTTTACTATCAAGTGTATTAATAATATTCTTTATTAATTTTACAATATGCAAACGTTTTAAGACGAAATTAACGTTTTATTGCATACACCAGCCACATTTTTAGAGAAGGGGTTGGATGGGGTATGACAGTTAATACTCGGAACACGTAATGGGCAGTACACCTTATATACAGCTATAGTAGCTTTAAGCTATTTTGCTACATGTAATACGGTCATGGTTTATGTTAAAAAATACGTATACATACCTAGCAGGTAAATTGTAAAATATAAACCATTAAAAAATAAAATATGCCACGGCTGTTATATAACAATAATGATTCAGAAATCAGATATCAATATGTTTCTTTTTAAGTTTAGGAAATACATTTGGTTTAAATATGTTTAAGTTGGAATTAGTGCCTACATACATTTAACGGTACATTACGTAAAGGATTGGAACGAAAAAAACATAAAAAAAGAGTATGATAATGGACCTTTGGAAACGGCCAAGCACGACACATACGAACTATTGCAGTCTCGGTTTGATTGAGACTGTTCATGAGAAAGTTCCTCTCCTTGGAAAACGTATTTTACTATAGCATCTATATTAAAATGCCTTTAAAGATACATTTTTCTAAAGTTCTGGGCTTCTCTAATACAAACCTATTTTCGCTACCCTAAACGTTGCCGTGGAATTAGCCATGTTTCAACATTTTAATAGTAAAAGAAACACACTATTAAATCACCTATCGTGTTCCCATCGACATTTAAACATTGCTCGCGCAGTGTTGACGTTCTTAAACGTGGTCTATGTATGATTATGAAAATGTTTCTTATCGTGTGTTTATTTGCAACCTGTGTTTAACAGTACTGTCGCCATTGTATTAAGGCGTCGGATGTGCAGGTGTTATTTGAAACAGATAACTTACTCTTAAAAAGGCATATGACTGTTTAACCATTGCAGTAACTTAATTGTTTTTCTACACGCAAAAAATAGACCCTGCAAGATACCAGTGTTATGTATAAGCGCACTGTTCATGTGTTTAGTCATTAGTTTAGAGTGTTCGCGGTGTTGCATTATAACTAGTATTCCAGTGCAACTATAATATAATACGTCTATTGGCTAACGTCTCAAAACTGTGACCCTTAAACGTCTTATTTACCGTCTGTAAAGTACAAGACGTCACATAATTGTGTAACAAACAACGTCATTGAAAGACATCGACAAAATAACGGCACCCAAAAATTAGAGTTTTCATCAATAAAAACAGGTGTCTATTGTATGTGGTTAGTTTTACGGTCTGAAATTACGTTTTACGGATACGCTAAAAATAGACCCTACACTCACACACATACCGTCACAGACTGAATATCTTGGCATGGTTGTCTCTTTAAGCGTACTTTGGCAGTTTTATTATATTTTGTAGATTGGTGTGTTCTTTTATAAATATTTATGCAATAAGACTTTAATTTGCGTTGGAATACATATTTTCTGTCATTAACAGTTTGGCAACTGTTCTCCAATCTAAGCTGCACGGTTTTCCTTAGACATTTGCTTATTTGCGATGGATGAATTTGCATGAAACAGTGGTCTACTTCGCAACTATTTAACTGTATAAATTCCCGGCGGTCGATTTTCTTGCTCAGTGTGTCCGACATTAATTTAACAACATGAAGACAATAACACATTTAAATAATGACTCAGGTCTTCTTTAGGAAATTATATTGTCTGTCTCGAACACGTTAATTCCGCCTGTCATTCGTAATTGGGTGGCACTACTGAGTCACCCACACAAAACTGTTTCATATTTAAGTATATAATAACGTGTCACCTGCTATAAGATATATTTACAATTAACGACGTAATCAAACATATATCAACGTATTACAATTAACGACGTAATCAAACATATATCAACGTAGGGTATACATAAGAAACAAAACATGCAGATTGCTTCATGTATGTGTTGGGGAACTAAGAGAGACATTATTGTTCAACTTAGTAGTATTATTTTTACTGGTCCTTTGGGACCAACGAGCCTAATATAGGTGGCTTTGGAGTAAAACACAGCTTAAGCCGGGGCTAGGGGCGTGAGAGGTGTTGCTTCTTTCATTACTTCTCATGAACAGACTCAATAAAACCGAGTCTGCTTCTTTATTTTCTTAATTGCGTTTGTTGCTCTCAAAGGATCACCTTTATCAGTATGTATTGGTAGAGATACGCGTAACAGTGGCTGCACAGGCACATTATCAATGCACAAGCCACAAAAGCTAAACACGAACTAATGAAACAATAAAAGATAAAGACCTCGCAAAGAACATAGATTCAGATTATTATAATTAAAAGAGTGGATACTGAAACATGTAATAAATCAACACAATATATTAGATCAGAAGTTATTTCTGATCAACGTGTTCTCTCCTGACTGAGAAACTGGAATACTTGATGAAAGCTAAAAGAGGGCAACAACTGAAGGAATCATCTAGACAGCATTCGTGTGGAAAGCTTGAATCTGAGATATGTGACTTATTAAATCTCCAGATAACAATGGCAAATTAATGGCTGTTCTAGATTGTCTCACATTGCAGGATGTTATGAAATATAAATATAGTTAAAAGAGAGAACTTACAAACTTGAAGTTTAAGTCCACAAACATCAGCTGTTTCAGTGGCAAGACCTCTCTCCTTATGACCAATGATTAAGAACGGACAAGTCAACACCGAGGTCATGCTATCTCTCTTAAAACAACACAAAATCCTTTACAGTGCGAGGCTATGTTCAACGATTCCTTCTTTTTTGTATTATATTTACACGAGCATATTTGTGTTTTACTTATATTGCCTATTGATGCTGCCTTGTTGGTTAGAGATTAGATCATGGCGGGGATTTCTTTATTTACACTGTCCTGTTTTAATGGGATTACAGTAGGGTAAGTGTGAGGTTTGGTGCACCCTATAACCGGTTTAAACTCCCAGTGGCCTACTTCGCCACTGACCGTTCCAAGGCGGTAGCCCTATTGTCAACCCTTTTGAGTTTGTGATGTCGTTTGCATTTATTATTACTTTTGCCTTCTTGTTTGTCTGTCTGCGTGTTTGTTTCTGTGTTTTGTGGTTGACTGTCCTCCTTGAATGCTACTTTCCCTGTCCGATCTTTTTATATTTCTTGATGCTGAGAACAGAAGCCATCATGATTGTGTTTGATATTTTCTATTACAAATGGTTTCATCATAGTGTTTAAGTATCACTATGCTTGATTTGACAATGAACACTGCTTAAAATTCACAGTTATGCATTAAATTGTGGGGTGGGGGTAATGATGTTGATATTTGCTATTATTTACTGATTTTATTATATTGTTTACTTATGAATTTTGTCCTTTGTCAATGAATTATATTTAAATCTCACTGTTATGCATATACTTAATGACTCTTTCAACGCCTAGGATCGAGCTATATAAATATTCTAAGCATTACTCGGCTCTTTGATACACATGGAAGAAAACATACATTCGATTACATTGATAAATGCCGATATGATTTATTCTTAGTCACAGAAACAGAACGCTTACAGGTATCCCATACAAAACAACACTGTTTTTTTCAGATGCATACGTGTACATTAAAGCACTGTCTTAAGTATTTGATTCTCCGAAACTACATGCTTGATTGAATTGAGGATTTACGTTGTACCAATGTAAAAAGGTTATATGGAGCCATAAGAAAAAAAACTGTCCATGCCCACTCTGCATTTACATCTAGATAGCATGGGCTTTGAAACTTCAGACCTGTAGAACTGAGGATTATATTGTAAACATTTCTAATTTCGCTGGAGCCACGATCAGCCTATTGCTTCATTACACAAGTAACACTTTTAAGTAAGACCTTTAATGAACATGGCAAATTGAAAAATGAACATGAATTCGGGGTGGGTTTTTTAGTTGGGGTAGGGGTCTGCTTGGATAAGCAGTAACACTATTCTTGTCAGGGAACCACATGGTGCCTACTTGGTTTTAATGACAATACTATGCCCGTATTAACGGAACAACTACATATATATCGCCCCTTCAGAGCCAGAAGGGCTCAACTACAACTTTGGTCAAAATTGACTTTAATGCATATTTCAACTGGTCTGGGGGTACTCTACATGCAAAATTAATATTGTAGGGTTATCAGTATAAATATAACATATTATGACATTTTATGAAAAGGGCTCATCAGTAAACAGTGGTAATTCCTTGGACCATAAGGGCTCATCAACTATATTGATAGCGCCAAAAGGACTCAACAGCATAATAATGAGCTGATAAGCCCCTCAATTATAATACTATCCAGACACTTCACACTAATTAGCAGATACACTTATGTTGAAGTTTGTGTCAGTCTTTATCTTGTAAAGTGATACTTTGTTGGCTATTTTAATCTCTTTGTGGAAAAAACATAGAAAAAATAGTGTTGTAGTGGACAGGAATTTCAGTGTCACCTATGAGTTTGACGATTGCAAAATACAACAAATTGTGAATATTTGAATAAAACATTACTGGTAAGTAAACTTTGTTTTATATACTTTATAAAAAGCCTGCTGAATTATTAAGTTACTTATTTTATAAGTTTTTTTTAATGCATAGAGCTACCTTAATTCAGTGAATTGCTGATGAGCCCTTTTGGCAACAAATTTGATTTTGTATCACAATACGGTATTCTTTAGTAAACAGATCTATATGAACAGTTAACTGTAAAGCAAAGTATTTAAATACATAGATCATGCAAAATACTGTACAATTAGTGTTACACTTTCTGTTTTATTTTGGGTTGATTTTCCTGTTGAGCCCTTTTGGCTCCCACTATTATATAGTTTTCAATAGGAATTTGAAATGCATAACAAAATACAATATAAGGATTGTTAAAATAAATTCTCATTTGTGTGTTGTTCAGGCATCGTGTTAAATGTGATTTTTTTTCCATACTATAGGTAACGTTATCCGAGAAATGGATGCAGATCTAGAATGGTCAGATGATGAGCTATATGCTACACCACTTCCAGGCATGGACGTCCTGCTACCAGATATTGATACAATGCATGCTGACAAAAAGCAAGATACAGATCACAGAAAAGAAAGAAACAGTCTCTCCTCTGACAAGCCAAATGAACTAGAGAAACAGTCTGAGCTAGAAAGACCAACTGAGTCGCCAACTCGGCCAGACAGACTCATTGACATACCAACTCAGTCAGATAATGAATCTTCAATGAGTGATGACAATATTCCTTTACGCCAAATACAGAAGCAGCTAGAGAGACGGTCCGAGATGCCAAGTAAGACAGACAGATTGATTGAGATACCAACTCAGTCAGAGAATGAATCTTCAATGAGTGATGACAATATTCCGTTACGGCAAATACAGAAACACTTACAGAATAAAAGAAAAAGACAAGTTACACAGTTATCATCCGAGTCTTCAGAATTTGATGACAGCGACAATGACAAAATTTATCTACCTTCAGATGACAGATACTCGAGTGATGAAAGATGCAAAACACCATTGATAGAGAAAAGAAAATCAAAGTGGATGAGAAAAAGAATAAGACCTCTTAAAAGAGAAGAGGGAAGAAAACAGGCAAAGAAACTTGATAGTCATGACAAGGATTCAAAGAAAATAGGCAAACAATATACCTATTCCAATGATTGTATTCAAAAACCAAGAACATTTTCAAAACGATCCAAAATAGTCCAATCAACGTCCAACCAGACAATTTCGTCGCAAGAAAAGCAAGCAGAGGAATCTGGTGTTGAATTACAAACAGCTTTAAAGAAGAGTATGGCAGTACATAATGCCAATTCAAAAAATATTGAAAACATTTGCTGAAAGTAGGCTGTCAAACTTGCTGACTTGTAATGGATTAGAAAGAATACACATAAGGCCTGATGGAAACTGTTATTTTAATGCAGTTTTGTCCCAAATTACCTCAACGTTCACACCATTTGAATTCAGATCTGAACTGTGCAAACATCTGCTGGACAACGAAGAACATTACAAAGGTTATATGGCAAATAGAGCTACGGACGAGCTTGAAACATCACAACATTATGTAGAAAAGGTTAACCATCTGAAATCAGAAGGTATCTGGAATGTTGAGTTGTCTGACATTTTGCCTTTAGCAACTGCTAACTTCTTAAACCAGAATATAACAATTTACACTAGCAGACTAAACAATCCAATAATTCACGTTTCTCCAGATTTAACCCCATGTGAGTCTTCAGAATATGCTGAAATAAAATTGTCATACCTTGCTGTACGCGGATTTGAACATTATGATGCCTGTGTTAAAGGAAAAATGAATGTACAGAAACAAACTAGCGAAACAAGAGAAACATGCGAATCATTCTCAGGCTCGCCGACTTCCAGTGAACAGTATGCATTGCCAAAAACGCCTTCAAAAGCTTCAAAATCAACAGACGAAGTCATAACACCAAGGAAAGCAGCAGAGTATCTTTCACCTAAGAAGGTTCACCTTACTAGAAAACGTACACCTAACACTCAGCAGTGGAAAAAGACCATAAGAAAAACCAACCGAACTACAGGAAAAGCATATACATCTGCTGCAAACAAGAGAGAGGTTGTGTCAAAATCTGTACAACCATCTAATTGTAAAAGCTGCAAAAACAAGTGCTTAGAAAAGGTCCCGGAGGAAACAAGACTTGCCATATTCAACTCTTATTATGACAAGGATATGACATTTGAACGTAAGCGGGATTTTATCTGTCAACACATTCATGTCAAAACAACTAGTAATAGATATGGTCGCACATACAAGCATAATTCGAGAAGTTTCTTTTTACCAGTTGGAACACAAAGGGTGAAAGCATGCAAACAGTTCTTCCTTAGAACTTTATGCATAGGAGATAAGTTGATCAGATGTACACTTCAAAAGAAACAACATGGGGGTTACAGTGGAACCGATCAACGAGGCAAACCTGCGCCGGCCAATAAAACAGATATTGTAACAATTGCTCATGTTAAAAAACACATCGAGTCGTTTCCTGTGGTGGACTCACATTATAAAAGAAAAACGACACAGAGGAAGTTTCTTGAACAAGATCTGACGATTCGGAAAATGCACGACCTATGCAAAATCAAATGTCAAGAGGATATTATTCAACCAGTTTCGGAGACTGTCTATCGGAACACATTCTGCAATGATTACAATTTATCGTTCCATAGACCAAAGAAAGATGCTTGCCAAACACGTATGAAGAAAAAAAGCGAACAGGTCTCTTGACTCCCGATGATGAAGCCACACATAATGCACATATTGAAAGGAAGGAGAAATCTAGACGAGAAAAAGAAAGCGATAAGCAAAGGTCAAAATCTAACAAATCTGTTTACGCTGCTACATTCGATCTTGAAGCCGTTCTATCCACCCCGTGCTCTAATGTTAGCCAAGTATATTATAAAAGAAAGCGTAATACATACAACCTAACATTCTATTCATTGGCTGATAGAAAAGGGACATGTTACGTATGGGACGAGACTCACGGTCAAAGGGGGTCGTCTGAAATTGGTACTTGTGTTATTACTCATATTAACTCATTGCCATCAACAGTAAATCATGTAATTCTTTATTCTGACTGTTGCTCAGGGCAGAACAGGAATCAGTTTTTGGCGTCAGGTTTATTGCACACAGTTAGTAAACACCCATACATTAAAGTAATAGAGCAGAAGTTTTTAGAATCAGGTCACACTCAGATGGAGTGTGATTCAATGCACGCTGCCATCGAACATGCAAAGAAGCGAACATCAATATTTTCTCCGGATCAGTGGGACACTATTTTCCAAATGGCACGTCGAAACAATCCTTACACAGTAGTACCTATGAGATTTGACAGCTTTTACGACCTGAAAGAGTACACTAAAACCAACTATAAAACTTTCAAGATTGACACCGAAGGAATTAAAGTTAATTGGTTAAAAGTCAAAGTCCTGAAAGTGTCCAAAGAGACCCCAGACCAGATCCTAGTGAAATATGACTTTGATCAAACGGAATTCAGATCAATCAATGTCGCGAAGGCATCCAGAGGACGACCCTCACCCAATAGAGACTTGCGAAGAAAATATAAAGAAAAGATTCCAATCTCTATGGCCAAGAAACGGGATCTATTAGACCTGTGCAGAAGTTTTATAATACCTCAACAATACTGGAAATTATATGAGCTACTGCCAACAAATGACAAAGTCAAAGACCGCTTGACCTGTCCTGATATTTTAGAGGAAGAATCCGACACAGACAATGAGTGAATCTATGACGTTATACACTTAAATCCAGTATGTTAAGCAACAGAACTGTGTTTCCTTAACTAAACTATAAAGATAGGTGTTTAAAAAACAAAAATTCAGAGAACTCCCGAAGTGTTATGGTGTATTTTTCTCATATGTCCGAAACTGTTGAGCCCTTTTAGCTCTAGAAAAATGAGCAATTATGTGCCGGCCATTAAGGACTCATCAACAAAACCTACCAAATAGGGCATTATATATTAATTTAGAACATTAATATTTTTTGTGTAAAATAACTTTGTCAAGACTAATAAATGTGTGAAGTATCATGAAGATCTGAATATAATCTGATTTTTAATATCTATTCAAATCGTTAATCGTCATTTTCTCAAAAGTATAAAAAATGCTATTGAGCCCTTCTGGCTCTCAAGGGGCGATATGAGTCTATTAGTAAAAACACAATTTTTCTCCTCTTCGGTTACACTCTGCGACATCAATACAAATTCCATAAAATAACTCTTTATTTCTTAGAACTAAACCATATGTACGCCTTGCACATTTAAATCGTCATTCGGCAACCTCGTTTCATGTTCCTTCTAATAATATTACCTGGATTTTTAATAACGGCTCAAAAGTTTCAGTTGCTCTTTTTGAGGAAATACCACATAAATATAGATATTAAAAAACGAAAGTAAAAGCAGCATTCAAGGACGACAGTCAACCCGAAACACACACAGAAACAAAGAGCACAGTTAAAGATGAATAAAATGCCAAATAAGACATCATAAACACAAAAGGGGTGACAATAGGGTTACCGCCTTGGAACGGTCAGTGGCAAAAAGGCCGCTGGGGTTTAAGTTCATTCAAGACGCAGGGTGTTTGCCTCTATTAATGAGTGCAATGTTAAGAGGTGCAGTTGTTCACCATTAAATAGGCTGTTAAAGGTAGAATGTTTAATGTACGTCTAGCTTCAAATGTTGATTGACGTACATCTCACGTCATGTATGTGTCGCAGACCGTTTGTATAGCGGTGACTATTTGCAATGCTATTTTGTCTGCATTATCCCCATACATGGGTTCTCAAAACCAGGTGTCATACACATCACAGAAGACTGTAAATATATGAATAATATATTTATTATGTGAAATAAACAATCCAGTAAAGTGTAGAACTTTACTCCTCAATATCTAAACGGCAAATGCCCTATATTAAATGAAATGTCATTTAATTGGAAGTTACAAATTACATTCTCAATAAAGATAATGTATATAATATAATGACAACGATGATTTATGTTCAAAGGTAAACATTGAAACATCAAACACACACATACACATTGCTGAATTGGATTACGTATCTTGTAGTCTCTTAACAATCAATATTACAAAATACTAATTACATGTTCTCTTAAAACTATGAACAATAATACATATGTTACATACCTGTAAATATATGAATAATATATTTATTATGTGAAATAAACAATCCAGTAAAGTGTATAACTTTACTCCTCAATATCTAAACGGCAAATGCGCCGAAGCATAGCTTTATCGCGTGCACGTGCATAATTATATTAGTAAAGGTATGAGTGTATAACATGTCATTGCTATAGGATATATTCTAACAGGGTCACCTGTGTTATATTACTTAAAAGGGAAAATAAATAGATAAAGACGCAAGGTTTTAATGATTTTATTATTTATTTTCCCGCCCTGTGACATATGTTTTGACTTGAAATGCACCAAGTTGAGGTATACACTATGTTGGACCAAAATATCGACCTTTTAAAGTTCGATTTCGTGAACATAAATATAATGCGGGTAATCCTAAAACGTTAACAAATTACTTGTACCAACCTTTGTCAATCAGGTCATACATTTAGTAACGTTACTGTTCAACCGGTTGAATATATAATTTATGATAATGATGCTACGAACAGCTTTAAAATAAAAGCTAGACATATTGCAGAACTTAAATGGGTGAAAAACTCTTATCCAAATCATATCCACTCGGCCTTAATGACAATATTTATCGACAATGATTTTTTTTAAATATTGCTTACGCATTGTTGACTTTTTGTAACATCGTTTCCATATGATTATGTGTGTTTATTTGCAACCAGTGTATACTATTACTGTCACCATTGCATTATATCACCTGATGTCCTAGCCTTATGTGTTATATTCATGCTATTTTTTATCTATTATTGGCATTTAATTGTTTTGTTCACACACACTGTATTATAAATAAACCACTAAACCCTGCAAGATACGTGTGTTATGTATAAGCGCATTGTTCATGTGTCGTAACGTAACAGTGCATTAGTTCACAGGGGTGTTTGCGATGTTGCATTATAACTATTATTCTAGTGCAATTATAATATAACACGTCACTCTGTTGACTAACGTCTCGCATTTTCCACCACTGGAAGCTAAACTTGTAAGTGAGAAAGTGTCGATTCTTTGAGATGGCAGGAGGTAAACAATACTGGTTTTACCCAGGCATTAGTTGATCTGCCTCCAACTCAAAAACTCGACCGTCATACATAGCCGAAATGTGCTAAAATTACGTTACAACACCAAACATTGAACAAAGCGACCGTAAAACGCCTGATTAACCGTTTGAAAAGTACATGACGTCACATAACATTGTAACGAACGAGGTCATTGTATGACGTCAACAAACTCTCGGCACTCATGAATTTTGAATTTCACAGACATAACCGATGTTTATGTATACTATATCGCGCATTTAAATGGGAAGTCAATATAATTGAGAAATGAGAGAGATAATAATGCTAAGATGTTTAATCTGGGGCTATATGTGGCTGGTTTTACGGTCTAAAATAACGTGTTAGTTTGACAGTTTTATTATGTTCTATAGATTGCATTGCTTTTGTTGTAATTCTTCATGTAATATGACTATAATTTGCATTTAAATACACACATACTGCCATTATCAGATTGGCAACTGCTTTCCTATCTAAACGGCACAGCGAGAAACTGGCAGTATTCCCATGACAGGTTCCTTATTTGCATGTGTTGTATTACGGTGAAGCAGTTTTCTACTTGATGTTAACTAAATTGTTAAAATTTACGGCTGTCTATTTTCGTGCCCAGCGTCTCCGACATTAATTCAGTTAACAACATAAAAAACAACATATAAACTGTGATTCAGGTAAATTCGGTCAAATATCTATTTTTCGTTCTCATTAAAATGTAATGAGTTTTTTGGGAATATCAGTATAATTTGCTCCAGGGTCACCGATGGGACTCTGGGGTAGGGGTCAACATTCAAATACACAAATACCCTAAACATTGTTGTATACAGAATAACATACATGGTACTATTTATGATCTGAAATGGAAACAGGGTTAAAGGGAATTGGCATGTGTGAAGACAACGTTGGTATTTTGCGATGGCGCGCCGTCGATTTCGTTCCAGTTTTCTAAAATGATTCCGCCTGCCATTCGTACTTGTATCGCATTATTGAGTCATCCACTCAAAACTGATTCATACGGGCAAAGCTCGACCTGCCGAAGGCAGGTCGGGCGAAGCCCGACTATAGGTTACACGTTTGTACATGTATGCATTGGAATGAATATGTTAAATACTCACTAACTAACGCTACTAATTTTCATTTTCGTAGTGCGTCAAACTTGAATTTTGTCTCCAAGATGGCAGACGACGCGGACGACGCCATTTTGAAACTTCCGGTCGCATTTTTGACCAGCTTCCTGTCTCACGGTGAAGTCACGCAGAAGTGATTAACAGTTGAAAGCCAAAAATAACTTATCGGCGTTCCATTGTTAACAGAAATAATTAATTTTGAAGAATGCTTACATTTTTATGAAGTACCCAGGAGTTTTCTAAATGTTTTTCATTATTTCTAGGACTCTGAAGCGCTTCAATTTTGAAGCGTCTGCGATCGGTGTAGATCGTACGTTTTGGACGTCGTAATCGGTATAGGTCGTAAGTTTCACACGCCGTAAAGAAAGTTTTCACACCGCGTTAGCGTTCTCTACGACGTGCGACTATTACATGTCACAGGCCTTATTCTCCGCTATTTTTACGGAAAATACGAATTAAGTGACCTTGCTGTGCAATGTTTTCGTTTAATAAACAAACAAATTAACGCAGCTAATTTGCAAATTTCTTGTTAGCGTTTCTAAAACTCACATTCGCAAAACCTCGAGAAAAAACAAATGTGTACTTATAATAAAGGGAGACTAATCTCTTGACTGTTTTAAAAAGGACAGGTTCAAAACACGGCGAGATTTCCGGGTTCTCCATCGATTTTTAAATGGGTTCCAAGTAGGTGAGGTTTACTGCAATAAAATACATTTTCGAATTTCGACCCTTATATACTGTTCATATTGTTGTCGAAGCCAGTGTAAACCAACAGGTTTCTTAGGCCCTTTTTGAAATTGTCGTTTTCCCAGTCTAGTTATGATTTTTTTCTTTTCATAGTGAAGGACTTCCGGTTCCTTTTTAGTTTTTCGGTCTGAATTTATTAGGATGATTTGCCCAATGTATATTTAGCCTACTTTTAAAGGAATTGATGGTGGGTACCTCAATCACAGTGTTCGAGAGTTTATTCCAAGATTCTACGACTCTGTAAGCAAATTAATTTTTCCTAATATCAATTCTTGCTATTTTTTTAAATAGTTTCTTGGAATTTCCCCTTGTTCCAAGCTCAGGGGCCTGAGTGAACAGTTTATTTTTGTCAACTGTATCGATATTATTTAAGATTTTATAAACCTGAAAATATAACAAAATATGATACCAGCAATTGTGATTAAGAAGAGTTTATTTCAGTTAGAAGAGTTTGAGTTTATTTCAGTTAGAAGAGTTTATTTTAGTATATGATTAATGATAGAACAAAGTATGTGTTTATGATAGAACAATGTATGTGTTTCCAGTAAAGAGATCCTACATAAAATAAGGAAAAGGCTAGACAAATTTACACATATGTTTACCTTAATCATGTTAATCGCAAGGTAAAAATGTAACAATAATGTTTTAATATGACACAGGCACTGACTACATAACGGCCAAAGTACTTTGATACAATGGATGATTAATTGTGTATGGAATGGATGGGGATTGGAGTAAGAATTTGTTGATAATAACAGGTAACAAAGATTAATTTTATATTCTCAATAACACTAAACAGAAAACAAAAAATAAATTTCACTAATAACAGTTTAAGAGATGAAAAAAAACGTGCCCCTCCCCCTTCTCAACACCACCAGAACCTTTTACTAGGTCCAGGGCTTTTTTTTCAAGAAAACTGGGAAAAGGCCTAGGCCTGCTGAATTTGGGAAAAAATAAGCACGAGACAGTCCAAATTGGGAAAAAAATAGCTTGATTTTCGTTGTTTTGGGAAATGTTTTTTTAACGGGAAATTTTATTAAAATGTAGTTTTAGGTAAAATATTGATTAGGTTTTAGAACTGAGTTATTTTAACATACAAACTATGTAAAGTATGTCACTTAATTACCAAAAAAAAAAAGCCCTGGGGTCTGGAAAGTGGCATTTTGGCCTAGAATGTGGGAAAGATCCATGACTGGGAAATGACATTTTCAGAGTTAAGTTTAAAAAATGGGGAAAACTGCATGATTTTCAAAGTAATTTGGGTGGGGAAGTGGCCTTATACGGACCGCTGCGAATAAGAGTAAAATGGCCTCGACTACCTGCCTACCACTACCTATGAGTCTCATTCATTAAACATAGAAAAATTGTATTTTGATGGGTATTGATGCCAACAAACATAACCTTGATATATTTCAATTTTATGTATACACTTACATTCCGTTGGACATGCTAGAATAAATAATAAACATGTTGCTAGATTCTTTGAGATTATCTACAGTGGTTCGGTCAGAGAAGGCTCGGATTACAAATAAACATGTGTTCACCGTGACCGGACCATCTCCTTTAAAACGCTGCCGACATCTTTTATGAGAATAAAACGAATCTATTTTTTCCGAAAACTGTTCAGTTTGTTAGCCCCCGAAAATTGAAATACACTGACTCACACAAAAACTGCACCAGAAACGCTTGCGCATATTTTCTGTGTAAAGGAAAAGATCAAATAAAGTCTGCACTCAAATCTATCCGTATCTTATTGTTCTCAAGTTTAAAGTCATTTCAGATACAAAATAAAACAAAAAGCTGACCTTCCTACCCACAACTTATTGTTGCAGTAAACAAGGGTATTATTTTATTAGGCATTACAAATATATTTATTTACATTTTATGCAAAGATCTATCTATAACTCAACTATTTCCTGACTTTAAGATTAAGATCTGATCAAATTTATAGTTAGTTCTGACCCTTAAAATAGAGATGGGTAAAAAGTGTACATCAAATTGCTTTGCCCGTTACATAGGTAGTGCCTATTTCATATTATTTAAGTATTTATTAAGGTGACACATGCTATAATATACTTTCACACCTAATAACGTATTCAAAGATATATCAATTTAGTGTATACATAAGAAAGACGAATATGCAGAGAGATTCATGTATGTGTTGGGGGAACTGAGAGAGAAAATAACCTTGAACTTAAGCGTATGGATTTACATTAAAACACCGCTTCCGCCGGTGCTAGGGTCCATGAGAAGAGTTGCACTGTATTACCTCCCCTGAAGCAAGGATGCTATTTGTTCTCTCTGGTTGGTCTCCCTGGTATGTGTGCTCTTCAAGACAGTCCCCTTTCAGTATTTGTTTAAAGTGATCTCGGAATTGTCAGCATACCATCAGTGTGATTAGCAAAGCTGCAGACATCGTTAAATGTTTTCCTGCGATATATGAGTCATTATATCTCTCTTGTTAATGTTGTAAATGAATATATGAGCAGATCGTTACATTTGGGTTGTCTGTATCTTGACTTGTTTTAGCGATGTAAGACAATACAACTAGTTTTATTATAACTCTTTTGAACATGGAGAATGATCTACTATGATATGTTATATTAGGACAACGACTTTCAGATTGACACGTATTACTGCCGCACGCCCTTGTGTCTGATTTTAAAATATTTAAATATTTAAAATATTTAACACGACTAGTATACATCTTTAGACCACTTTTAATTATTGAATTTAAATATTAATATTTACAGTTGGATTGCCCACGCTTTAAAAAGAACTATTGTATCGAATTGTGATTTATTTCAAGAAATATAAAAAGATCGGACAGTGAAAGTAGCATTCGAGCAGGACAGTCGAGATGAAATTCATTGTTTAACCGAGCATGCCTAATTGTCGCGCGGATTGGTATCATGTGCTGTCAATCGTATCATATTCTAAAAGCTGATTACGAAGAGCGCTTTAACTAAAATAGATCAATACACTCTATTTCATATAAATCGAATGCTTTAATTCAATGTTTCTTCAATAGAGTGTGGCACATATTAAACCATAGTTTAATCATAGAAAACCCCTTTGGGATTCACGAACTTTAAACTTCCCTAATGTGTTTCATAGACCGTTAAAATTCTGAATTAAATACTGGATTGACTATTGACTATTTAATAGGGCATTATATTGCCACTAAAACGTCGGCAATTTTAATTGTTTAATTACATCTATTAGGTGTATAATACAACTTTCATTTAATTATTCTTTGTTCGGATTTGTTAAATGTTTTAAGCAATAACATACATTTTTCATAGTGTCAAATTAAAGGGCAGAGCATTCTTAAACATTTAACTTTGATACCGTTTCCGACAACGCCTTCTTTTACTTTCATGCAAAAAGCAATGAAGCCAAACAAAAACCTCTGCTAAAATCATTAAAGGCGAACACGTAATACAGAGAGATAACCGTAAAACTAGGGTGTGACCGAGCATTTTCACATTTAAAGATTTTTTTTACAGCCAAAATGAAAAAAAAATTTAAGTGTGTATATTTTTAAAGCATTTGAAATAAGGAAAAAGCTTATGAATTGATTTGATGTAATTGTAATTCCATTTCTCATTTTCTCCTTATCAATTTTAATGTTTTGTGTGTTATTTTAGTATTTTATTTTCACATAGTCATGTACGAGTATATTTGTGCGTGGTGGTTTTGTCACGTTTGAAAATGCAAATAGAGCCTTTTTGATTGTGTTTGACATGTATGCGTATGTGCTTATATGTTCATGACATGGATATGAATAGTTTAATACATCAATCATATCATGGATGTACTTATATATGTTTAGTCACCTTCTCCGTGAACTTTTAAATGGAAATGGACGTGTTCGTGTGTTTTGTTTCTATTTTTGTTTTCTGATTTTATTCTCTAAAAAGAGGTAAACAGTATAACTGTGTTTATTTGTTGAATCTGATATTTGTTTATACATGTATGTACGAATCTTGCTACGTCTGTTAAATTGTATATGTATATATTGTATGATCACATGGACCTATGGATTATTGATTTTGAAATCAAGTTCTTCATCCACATAAATGTGGTTTAATTACTAGTTATGCTATCAATGCATGTATATTGATTGAAATACTGTATTGTTGATGCATATACGATTTAAATAAATAGAAAACAATTATATATTAACATTTTATTTAGAACAAAGCTGTGTTGTTTAAGACACAGTGGCTAGATTTCTCACCGTACATGCATATGACCATTGTTCTCACCGTACATGCATATGACCGTTGTTCTCACCGTACATGCATATGACCGTTGTTCTCACCGTACATGCATATGACCATTGTTCTCACCGTACATGCATATGACCATTGTTCTCACCGTACATGCATATGACCATTGTTCTCACCGTACATGCATATGACCATTGTACTCACCGTACATGCATATGCCCATTGTTCTCACCGTACATGCCTATGACCATTGTTCTCACCGTACATGCATATGACCATTGTTCTCACCGTACATGCATATGCCCGTTGTTCTCACCGTACATGCATATGACCATTGTTCTCACCGTACATGCATATGACCATTGTACTCACGTACATGCATATGACCATTGTACTCACCGTACATGCATAAGACCATTGCTCTCACCGTACATGCATATGATCATTGCTCTCACCGTACATGCATATGACCGATGTACTCACCGTACATGCATATGACCATTGCTCTCACCGTACATGCATATGACCATTGTACTCAACGTACATGCCTATGACCATTGCTCTCACCGTACATGCATATGACCATTGTACTCACGTACATGCATATGACCATTGTTCTCAACGTACATGCATATGACCATTGTACTCACGTACATGCATATGACCATTGTTCTCAACGTACATGCATATGACCATTGTTCTCACCGTACATGCATAAGACCATTGTTCTCACCTTACATGCAAATGACCATTGTTTTCAACGTACGTGCATATGACCATTGGTTCTCTTATGCGGTTTTTCTTCTAATGAGTTTATGGTTCAGTTTTTTGAGATCGACATTAGTATCGCTATCAATGTTTACCTCACATATAAGTTTATTGTGATACTCAAATAATACCTAATACATGATATTTACATAAACCGTTTGATATAATAATCTTATCGCACGCCTATGAGTACTTTTTATTGTCTGCAGTCGTATGATATATTCAATACAGGAAAACGAATGTGGACAGATATTTCGTATAACGGCACACTTTTCGTGGCTAGCGATAAAACAGTTATAGAATATCCAACTTGGTGTTACACGCATATATCATGACATATATTGAGGCGTAATATACTCGTAACACCTCGTTGGACAATCTATAACTAATACATACAGTATCATAAACTTTTAATATTCGTAGTATTTGTATAACTAAAACGCTAGTCCAGCAGGGCTACCGTTATCAAAAACTTCAAAAACCTTTGCAAATGTTATTATTATTAATTATTATCATTATTATTGCTATCCTGATCTACTTTTATATTTATATCTGCGACAAGGACTATCACAACATGATTTCTATGGTATTGTGATTTACAAACATCTTAAGATCCTTGGTCATAATCACGTTCATACACTTTTTATCAAACGAGATTATGACCCTATCATATTGACACAAATATACAATTCGACTGCAGTTACTTTTGAAGGTCTACTCATAAAAGTGCATATTTTTTGTCATTATTTCTGATTAATTTAAACAAAACTCTTAGTTAATCCGCGGCCCAGAGTGAAATTAAATCAACCAGGTTGAAATATTCTCATACACCCTGCTGGAAATCTTTGTAACGAATGTATCACCAGTTAAGAGTGATTTCAAGGCGATATCGATAGAGTTACTTTCAGTTATTATAAACACATGCGATTTCCATTAGATTGTATTACAATGTAAAATGTTCTGTGATTGGGGACGGGTGTTCTTTGGTTGGAGAACATATTGACGAAACATGTTTTTATATCGAATCAAAGAAGCATTCCGACATTCTTCTTAAAACCGACTGATAACGCTGGCATACTCTTATAATTTGAACTTTAAAAACAAAACATTGTTGAATGGACGAATTTGTAAATAATTATGTCATATGTATTTCATATATCGGATGATTAAATATTGAAAATAAATAAATAAAATCAAGGTGTGTGCATCCTGATAAAACAAGATACAGTAGTATTTATAGCAAAATAATGTCAAGTCAGGAGTTTCTTCAGCTGTCCGCCATTTTGATTCATTTTTTCAGTAGGGTTTCGTAAACCGGTCGCCGGCGGTTAACATGGTCTGGTATACCTTGGCTCTTAACCAATAAAAAGCGGAGGATTTGTTAAGAAATGTTGATAATTATACATTATTTACATGATGCAAATTGGTTTAAGTTGTGGGGACAGTACAGAACATATATTAACAATGGAGGTTCGTGGAAAAGGAATTGGTGTAGAATTACCATTTATGTAAACACATTGTTAATGGGCAGAATCACAATATCCTGCAGAACAACTGAGGTGTTACTTTCTAAAATACTATCATTTCCCATTCTCCGTTTACCCCTTCCTTTCATGATCTGAATTTTAAATCAAATGATATAATATTAAAAGAGTTTGGCCATAGAGAATATATAATTCAATATAGTTACAATGATATTACACAGATGTAACAAATGCTACATGGAGATAAAAAACAACAACTACTTGAAACTAAATGTTACGCTGTTACACTCTTACAGCAGGTTTGTCAAAAAGACAATAACTCTAAATAATTGAAAACCTTAGGAATGTCACATTACAGATTACGTGTATGCACCTCTCTCATACTTAGAATTTATTAGATTCTGCCGTCTCGATAAAAGGTCATACAGTATGAGCTAATCAAAAATAGTTCTTCTTTCAAAATAACTCCAATGTGATATACAACTGGGAAATTATGATCGGACGGAAGTTATTGCTTTCATGTCACGTTTTCTATAATTAAACGGAGATGTTTTTTCCGTTAGAAAATGTTCATTCTCTCTTGCGTCAATTTGATTGGCATAAATGACAGATAAAATGAAATAATTAATAACCGTGTTTACAGTTTCGTTGCTAGGATAGACGAAGATTATAAAAATACAGTCTTAATACATGCTACTGCTGTGTTAATATAACGTCAAAAAATTGAGCATATATTGCTATCCTTGTTCGTCCATCCGTCCATACGTTCGTACAAAATAAAGGTGTTCATAGAAGTTGTTCGTTTAGTCCATTTCACAGAGTACATAGCTCAACTATTGTATATCCACTTAACATACACATGTTAAATATAGATATAAAAATCGAACAGGAAAAGCAGCATTCAAGGCCGGCAGTCAACCACAAACACACACAGAAACAAGGAATAATAACCCTAAAGGTTAATAAACAGAACACTAAAGGAAAAAATAATAAACCCTGTTGGTATCAATGTCTTTTGGTATTAGTAATTGTGCTTTTGTCCCCACAAACGGCAGTCTATACCCTAGTGACACACTTTAAGGTCAAGACAATCTCAACACAATTTCTTGATGAAGGTTGATGATAGTGAAACACGTTATCTTCAATATTGATTCTACTCCGTCTCGTCAATTTAGACTTGTAAAATATGTATAACAATATGTCGCTTGGGCCTTGTGTGGCCTTGACTAGTCAATGCCGATTTGTATGTTTGACGTATACTACTACAGAATAGTATTCCAGTGAATAATGTATGTGCATAGATTTTATGTAGAAGAAAAACGCCAAGCCGGCTGTGCTGAATATGATACTAACCTTATTGCCACTAATAGATGCATATTGCTATCTGTACCTTTAAACAGAATGCAAAATCAATATGAAGTACACAATTATAATTGCACCGTGACATTTTATTAGTTATTTTGACCATTGTACTGATGGTTTAGCTATAAACATGAGAGACATTGCTGGTGTTTTCCTGGTTATCCTGTACATAACAAGCGGTGAAAAATGCTTTTCTCAACCGAGACTCGAACTCGGGGATCCCTTTTGTACCATGCTAGGGCTCTATTGCTGAGCTATCGGAGCCACACTATTGGCAATTGGTCATTTAACATTTCCCTGGTTGCATGTTTCCTGTTTGGTTTTATGGCAAATCGTGTTCTAATTTTCGGGTAGCTTGTTTCAGCCTAACGTTTTTCAACATTAGCATGAGCAATATTATTACTATGTTCATACATTGTATATCGTGAGAAATGGAATGTGTAGTGGTAAATAAATATATCTTAGTTTTGAGAATAGGTAGAGAAATACATATTGTTCATGCATTGTTTTTGTTTTGCTGGGACATCAGAAACCAAATCTGAACACATTTTTGTTAGCTTTAATATGTTATTATACATATTTTCAGAGCTGCTTTATTTACAGTGAGCTAACACAATGAAAGCATGTTTGTTTCAATTTTTTGATGAAGCATAATGTTTCATTTAAAATGTTCTCTCAAAAACAACTTTCGCACATTTGTTTAATTTCATATATTTTGGAATGTATTTGCATTACCATTAAAGATAATTAATATAGACGGCACGTGGTAAACATACTATTAGGCACTGTCATAACACCACATCTAAATAAGAAAAAATGTCTGGATAGTTGTGCCATTCGTTTTGATAACTATCGTATATATTGTTACGATTCCAACTCACGGGGGATAACTTGCCAACAAATATGTCCAGACATCGCTCTTTCTGCTTTTTTATATACGTTTTACAACAACATATAACTTGGCTAATGTCTCTGGATGCGGTCTTTTTTGTTAAAGGTTTTCTTTTTATAGGATGTACTTTTAGTTACACTGTCTTGTCAGTTTGGATGCTGGGACAGTTTAATAACGAGGACGTGTAAACATAAAATTAATTTAAACACTTTAATTTAGTCTAAACAGTAGGTCATTTTGCCTAATGACAGTTCCAAGCCGGAGACCCTGGCGCCACCGCTCGTTGGGTGGTGTATTGTCCTGTCACTGCATATTTTACTGTTCTCTTTGTTTCTGATGCAGCGCGAACCATCAACGCCATCGCCTTTGTGTGTCGTTATTTCCCTTGCACTATTTTTGTCATTTCTTTTTAAATATCGGTATTACATGTAAGTGGTCTCACTACCTGAAAATGGATGGAACTTCTATTTGCATCACATATTTATTTGCAAGAATAGAACACAATAGAACATCCATTTTCTCGGGTTTTACTGGAGTGAGAAAGTATCGATTCTTGCGGATGGCGGGAGGCATATAGTACTGGTTAAACAAAGGAAGTAAAAGACCGTCATATATATCCTAACATCCGCTAAACATGATGTAACAACCCATTAAGACAAACAAGGTAAACACTGTTTGATTTTTCCTTTCGATGTCTATATTTACCTTATTGAGTTCTGCTCAACCCGGGCTATGGGGCGTGAACGGTAGAATCATGCCATGCATAGTGAACATGAACAGTCCCAATCAAACCGAAACTGCAATATTTCGTAGTTATCGTGTTCGGCCGTTTCCAGATATCCACTATCACACTCATTTAGTACTTATCTGTCTTGTGTAGTCATGTTCTAGATTTAAAGCCCAAACGGGGTGACTTGAACCAGTTACAATATGTTGATGAGTCGTTAAAGAACATACATATATGTGTTGTATGAGAATCTACTTTCAAATGAATAGTTTCCATTTCAACAATTAGTTTAATCATCCATGAGTCGTGCTAAATTAAGAATCCACGGAACTTGTGTTCGCATATCCTTCATTAGGTTTTATACCCTTAAAGAAGATGTAAATACAATGTGCTTGAGGAATGTACAGAATAATAGTATAATTCGACTCTACAAATACGTGAATTGGCTAATAAGTGTTCTAATTAAGACCTGACGTGGAATACGACTAGGCTTGTTGTTAAGGTTTGAATATTAACTAATAAACCGTATGCGATAACGCGTTTCTTGGTTAATTAATTCTGCAAACATACGTAATGACTAAACTGGCAGCGTGATACTAGTATGTTTGCTGTCTCTTTCGTTTCTCTTATTCCTTTAGATGATAATGAGTTTCTTGGAAAGAAATAAAACAAATCAAGACACCGATACAACATAAGAACTAATGAATTTCTAAAGAAATTCTACACAGTTATATCAAAGAAACAATACATGAAGTGCTGTTTCACGGTTCACCAACACATTGCTTAGGCTTGTCTTCAAGGTTCGTATAATAACTGATAAACCGTATGCGATAACGTGCTCGTTGGTTAATTAATTGTGCAAACATACGTAATGACTAAACTGGCATCGTTATAATAGTATGTTTCCTGTCTCTTTCGTTTCTCGTATTCCTGTAAATGGTATTGAGTTTCTTAGAAATAAATGGAACACATTAAGACACCGATACAATATAAGAACTATTCATTACATGGTCCCGCCTTAATTTCATTGAGCGAAGGGAAAGCTTATATAATCAGGATTTTATAACGGATATTTCAACAATAAAACACTTTCAAACATTTTTTTTAACGACAAAAAATGCGATAACCTGTTTAAAATTACATATTAACAGTTTTAAATTTACAATTTTCAAACGATTAAGCTAAAATGAAGGTTTTATTTCATACCCCATCAATTCAAAATTCTGCTGCATGAACAATTTGAAAATGGTTTTGTTTAGAATCTGTATCAAAAATGGTTTTTAATGTGTTGGATAAATGTAAATTAGGACGCTGTGAAAGTTTGATTTTAAAATATTAAGGCTAACTGAAGTTATTTGAGATTTCTTAATTTTCTGGTGCCCCAGCACAAGGAATTTACATTGGAAAAGCCTCATCACAAAAAGCATTTTGGCTGTAAAATATTTATTTCTCAACCGAATTTAAAAAAAGAAGGTATATTTATTTACCACTAAACATTCCAGTTCTAATGATATATAATGTATGTAGGTATTTATAAAATTGTTCATGTTAATGCCAAAAACCTGAAACAAGCGCCCCGAACAATAATGCATTTCTAAAGTACATGATATACATCACGTACATCCTTATATGATATAAACGACAACTGCAATGTTTTTTCACGGTTCATCAACAGATTGTTTAGCTGATTGCGTACAGCCCCTACTTCGGAATAGGGAAGGATACATAGACATCTGGGAACCCAGTCCTGCCCTACACGTACTCTCTATAGACTCCTATGGTTATTTAACGTGCTTTGAGGATATTCTCCCGTACACGAGATTGTCCGGTTTAATTACCCATCCGGTGTCAAGGCTAGGGAAGGTTTTGTGCATAAGAACACTTTGGAGTATACCGCCCGCGATCTGTGGATTTAGAACATGCCTGTCTAATAAAAAGACAACATTCAGAATCGGTTAAGCAAACAGCGGATTCAGTGAAATGTTTCAAACAAATGAAGTTAAATGAACGTTGTTTAACGGTAGATCAACACATTATTTAGGTAATCTAGAGCCGCCCCAAAGGGAGGAGAAGGATACATAGGAATCCGGTAAACTGCCCTATTATTACTAACGAATATCTACGATTCGTTGACGTGTTCTGAGAGTGTATTATGATACACGGGACCGCTCGGTTTACGCCCACGTTCGACGCACGAGGCTTAGAGAAGTCACTTGCCTAAGAACATACCAACGAAACTTAGTGACATCGGTGAGGCGTGAACGCAGGTTTTCCGGTTTTATTATACCGCGCGATCCGCTGGGCCTCGCTATTCTCATCTTTCAACAAACTTAAGAAGGAATGCGTAAATAGACGTACACATATGTTAACGATACTATAGCTATATATAAGGCTAGTGGGCGGGTACCTAAAGCAAATGGGAGATCTTTTACGCTTGGTTTACTACACAATTAAGCTTATGAGCTTAAAATTGGTAGTACTCCCAGAGCTAATCTGCACCTATTTGCTATAGGCACATGCCCTATTACGTTGTCCTGCCTTGATTCCATTAAGCGATGGAAAAGCTATAACACCAGAGTTTTATAACGTATATTTCGACAAAAAAAATATGATTAAAAACATGTTTTTCAGGAAGACATGCGATAACCTGTTTAAAAGTACCTATTAAATGTTTTTATCGTGCAAATATGCATTGTTCTGCCTAATAAAGGGGTGACCTAATAAATGTTGCTTTATTAGGCATTGACAAATAAAACAAATCAATACGTTACCCCCGGCGTTTATTGTACGTTACGTTATCGGACGTCGTGTACGTAACGTTATCTGACGTCAAAAAACAAACAAACAACAACAACACAACGTCCTCGATAAGCGTAACATTCTGCGAAATAGACAGTAATAGTAATTTAGAAACTGTGGATAATCTACATGATAAATAGAATATTATGTCAGTGCCTTTTACTATCAAGTGTATTAATAATATTCTTTATTAATTTTACAATATGCAAACGTTTTAAGACGAAATTAACGTTTTATTGCATACACCAGCAACATTTTTAGAGAAGGGGTTGGATGGGGTATGACAGTTAATACTCGGAACACGTAATGAGCAGTACACCTTATATACAGCTATAGTAGCTTTAAGCTATTTTGCTACATGTAATACGGTCATGGTTTATGTTAAAAAATACGTATACATACCTAGCAGGTAAATTGTAAAATATAAACCATTAAAAAATAAAATATGCCACGGCTGTTATATAACAATAATGATTCAGAAATCAGATATCAATATGTTTCTTTTTAAGTTTAGGAAATACATTTGGTTTAAATATGTTTAAGTTGGAATTAGTGCCTACATACATTTAACGGTACATTACGTAAAGGATTGGAACGAAAAAAACATAAAAAAAGAGTATGATAATGGACCTTTGGAAACGGCCGAGCACGACACATACGAAATATTGCAGTCTCGGTTTGATTAAGACTGTTCATGAGAAAGTTCCTCTCCTTGGAAAACGTATTTTACTATAGCATCTATATTAAAATGCCTTTAAAGATACATTTTTCTAAAGTTCTGGGCTTCTCTAATACAAACCTATTTTCGCTACCCTAAACGTTGCAGTGGAATTAGCCATGTTTCAACATTTTAATAGTAAAAGAAACACAATATTAAATCACCTATCGTGTTCCCATCGACATTTAAACATTACTCGCGCAGTGTTGACGTTCTTAAACGTGGTCTATGTATGATTATGAAAATATTTCTTATCGTGTGTTTATTTGCAACCTGTGTTTAACAGTACTGTCGCCATTGTATTAAGGCGTCGGATGTGCAGGTGTTATATGAAACAGATAACTTACTCTTAAAAAGGCATATGACTGTTTAACCATTGCTGTAATTTAATTGTTTTTCTACACGCAAAAAAAAAGACCCTGCAAGATACCAGTGTTATGTATAAGCGCACTGTTCATGTGTTTAGTCATTAGTTTAGAGTGTTCGCGGTGTTGCATTATAACTAGTATTCCAGTGCAACTATAATATAATACGTCTATTGGCTAACGTCTCAAAACTGTGACCCTTAAACGTCTTATTTACCGTCTGTAAAGTACAAGACGTCACATAATTGTGTAACAAACAACGTCATTGGAAGACATCGACAAAATCACGGCACCCAAGAATTAGAGTTTTCATCAATAAAAACAGGTGTCTATTGTATGTGGTTAGTTTTATGGTCTGAAATTACGTTTTACGGATACGCTAAAAATAGACCCTACACTCACACACATACCGTCCCAGACTGAATATCTTGGCATGGTTGTCTCTTTTAGCGTACTTTGGCAGTTTTATTATATTTTGTAGATTGGGGTGTTCTTTTATAAAAATGTATGCAATAAGACTTTAATTTGCGTTGGAATACATATTTTCTGTCATTAACAGTTTGGCAACTGTTCTCCAATCTAAGCTGCACGGTTATCCTTAGACATTTGCTTATTTGCGTTGGATGAATTTTCATGAAACAGTGGTCTACTTCGCAACTATTTAACTGTATAAATTCCCGGCGGTCGATTTTCTTGCTCAGTGTGTCCGACATTAATTTAACAACTTGAAGACAATAACACATTTAAATAATGACTCAGGTCTTCTTTAGGAAATTATATTGTCTGTCTCGAACACGTTAATTCCGCCTGTCATTTGTAATTGGGTGGCACTACTGAGTCACCCACACAAAACTGTTTCATATTTAAGTATATAATAACGTGTCACCTGCTATAAGATATATTTACAATTAACGACGTAATCAAACATATATCAACGTATTACAATTAACGACGTAATTAAACATATATCAACGTAGGGTATACATAAGAAACAAAACATGCAGATTGCTTCATGTATGTGTTGGGTAACTAAGAGAGACATTAATGTTCAACTTAGTAGTATTATTTTTACTGGTCCTTTGGGACCAACGAGCCTTATATAGGTGGCTTTGGAGTAAAATACAGCTTAAGCCGGGGCTAGGGTCGTGAGAGGTGTTGCTTCTTTCATTACTTCTCATGAACAGACTCAATAAAACCGAGTCTGCTTCTTTATTTTCTTAATTGCGTTTGTTGCTCTCAAAGGATCACCTTTATCAGTATGTATTGGTAGATATACGCGTAACAGTGGCTGCACAGGCACATTATCAATGCACAAGCCACAAAAGCTAAACACGAACTAATGAAACAATAAAAGATAAAGACCTCGCAAAGAACATAGATTCAAATTATTATAATTAAAAGAGTGGATACTGAAACATGTAATGAATCAACACAATATATTAGATCAGAAGTTATTTCTGATCAACGTGTTCTCTCCTGACTGAGAAACTGGAATACTTGATGAAAGCTAAAAGAGGGCAACAACTGAAGGAATCATCTAGACAGCATTCGTGTGGAAAGCTTGAATCTGAGATATGTGACTTATTAAATCTCCAGATAACAATGGCAAATTAATGGCTGTTCTAGATTGTCTCACATTGCAGGATGTTATGAAATATAAATATAGTTAAAAGAGAGAACTTACAAACTTGAAGTTTAAGTCCACAAACATCAGCTGTTTCAGTGGCAAGACCTCTCTCCTTATGACCAATGATTAAGAACGGACAAGTCAACACCGAGGTCATGCTATCTCTCTTAAAACAACACAAAATCCTTTACAGTGCGAGGCTATGTTCAACGATTCCTTCTTTTTTGTATTATATTTACACGAGCATATTTGTGTTTTACTTATATTGCCTATTGATGCTGCCTTGTTGGTTAGAGATTAGATCATGGCGGGGATTTCTTTATTTACACTGTCCTGTTTTAATGGGATTACAGTAGGGTAAGTGTGAGGTTTGGTGCACCCTAGAACCGGTTTAAACTCCCAGTGGCCTACTTTGCCACTGACCGTTCCAAGGCGGTAGCCCTATTGTCAACCCTTTTGAGTTTGTGATGTCGTTTGCATTTATTATTACTTTTGCCTTCTTGTTTGTCTGTCTGCGTGTTTGTTTCTGTGTTTTGTGGTTGACTGTCCTCCTTGAATGCTACTTTCCCTGTCCGATCTTTTTAAATTTCTTGATGCTGAGAACAGAAGCCATCATGATTGTGTTTTATATTTTCTATTACAAATGGTTTCATCATAGTGTTTAAGTATCACTATGCTTGATTTGACAATGAAGTTGAACACTGCTTAAAATTCACAGTTATGCATTAAATTGTGGGGTGGGGGTAATGATGTTGATATTTGCTATTATTTACTGATTTTATTATATTGTTTACTTATGAATTTTGTCCTTTGTCAATGAATTATATTTAAATCTCACTGTTATGCATATACTTGATGACTCTTTCAATGCCTAGGATCGAGCTATAGAAATATTCTAAGCATTACTCGGCTCTTTGATACACATGGAAGAAAACATTCATTCGATTACATTGATAAATGCCGATATGATTTATTCTTAGTCACAGAAACAGAACGCTTACAGGTATCCCATACAAAACAACACTGTTTTTTCAGATGCATACGTGTACATTTAAGCACTGTCTTAAATATTTGATTCTCCGAAACTACATGCTTGATTGAATTGAGGATTTACGTTGTATCAATGTAAAAAGGTTATATGGAGCCATAAGGAATAAACTTTCCATGCCCACTCTGCATTTACATCTAGATAGTATGGGCTTTGAACCTTCAGACCTGTAAAACTGAGGATTATATTGTAAACATTTCTAATTTCGCTGGAGCCACGATCAGCCTATTGCTTCTTTACACAAGTAACACTTTTAAGTAAGACCTTTAATGAACATGGCAAATTGCAAAATGAACATGAATTCGGGGTGGGTTTTTTAGTTGGGGTAGGGGTCTGCTTGGATAAGCAGTAACACTATTCTTGCCAGGGAACCACATGGTGCCTACTTGGTTTTAATGACAATACTATGCCCGTATTAACGGAACAACTACATATATATGAGTCTATTAGTAAAAACACAATTTTTCTCCTCTTCGGTTACACTCTGCGACATCAATACAAATTCCATAAAATAACTCTTTATTTCTTAGAACTAAACCATATGTACGCCTTGCACATTTAAATCGTCATTCGGCAACCTCGTTTCATGTTCCTTCTAATAATATTACCTGGATTTTTAATAACGGCTCAAAAGTTTCAGTTGCTCTTTTTGCGGAAATACCATATAAATATAGATATTAAAAAACGAAAGAAAAAGCAGCATTCAAGGACGACAGTCAACTCGAAACACACACAGAAACAAAGAGCACATTTAAAGATGAATAAAAAGCCAAATAAGACATCATAAACACAAAAGGGGTGACAATATGGTTACCGCCTTGGAACGGTCAGTGGCAAAAAAGGCCGCTGGGGTTTAAGTTCATTCAAGACGCAGGGTGTCTGCCTCTATTAATGAGTGCAATGTTAAGAGGTGCAGTTGTTCACCATTAAATAGGCTGTTAAAGGTAGAATGTTTAATGTACGTCTAGCTTCAAATGTTGATTGACGTACATCTCACGTCATTTATGTTTTGACTTGAAATGCACCAAGTTGAGGTATACACTATGTTGGACCAAAATATCGACCTTTTAAAGTTCGATTTCGTGAACATAAATTTAATGCTGGTAATCCTAAAACGTTAACAAATTACTTGTACTAACCTTTGTCAATCAGGTCATACATTTAGTAACGTTACTGTTCAACCGGATGAATATATAATTTATGATAATGATGCTACGAACAGCTTTAAAATAAAAGCTAGACATATTGCAGAACTTAAATGGGTGAACAACTCTTATCCAAATCATATCCACTCGGCCTTAATGACAATATTTATCGACAATGATTTTTTTTAAATATTGCTTGCGCATTGTTGACTTTTTGTAACATCGTTTCCATATGATTATGTGTGTTTATTTGCAACCAGTGTATACTATTACTGTCACCATTGCATTATAGCACCTGATGTCCTTATGTGTTTGATTCATACTATTGTTTATCTATTATTGGCAGTTAATTGTTTTGTTCACACACACTATATTATAAATAAACCACTAAACCCTGCAAGATACGTGTGTTATGTATAAGCGCATTGTTCATGTGTCGTAACGTAACAGTGCATTAGTTCACAGGGTTGTTCGCTGTGTTGCATTATAACTATTATTCTAATGCAATTATAATATAACACGTCACTCTGTTGACTAACGTCTCGAAGCTAAACTTGTAAGTGAGAAAGTGTCGATTCTTTGAGATGGCAGGAGGTAAACAATACTGGTTTTACCCAGGCATTAGTTGATCTGCCTCCAACTCAAAAACTCGACCGTCATACATAGCCGAAATGTGCTAAAATTACGTTACAACACCAAACATTGAACAAAGCGACCGTAAAACGCCTGATTAACCGTTTGAAAAGTACATGACGTCACATAACATTGTAACGAACGAGATCATTGTATGACGTCAACAAACTCTCGGCACTCATGAATTTTGAATTTCACAGACATAACAGATGTTTATGTATACTATATCGCGCATTTAAATGGAAAGTCAATATAATTGAGAAATGAGAGAGATAATAATGCTAAGATTTTTAATCTGGGGCTATATGTGGCTGGTTTTACGGTCTAAAATAACGTGTTAGTTTGACAGTTTTATTATGTTCTATAGATTGCATTGCTTTTGTTGTACTTCTTCATGTAATATGACTATAATTTGCATTTAAATACACACATACTGCCATTATCAGATTGGCAACTGATTTCCTATCTAAACGGCACAACGAGAAACTGGCAGCATTCCCATGACAGGTTCCTTACTTGTGTTGTATTACGGTGAAGCAGTTTTCTACTTCATAGTTAACTAAATTGTTAAAATTTACGGCTGTCTATTTTCTTGCCCAGCGTCTCCGACATTAATTCAGTTAACAACAAAAAAAACAACATATAAACTGTGATTCAGAGGTAAATTCGGTCAAATATCTATTTTTCGTTCTCATTAAAATGTAATGAGTTTTGGGAATATCAGTATAATTTGCTCAGGGTCACCAATGGGACTCTGGGGTAGTGGTCAAAATTCAAATACACAAATACCCTAAACATTGTTTTTATTCATTTACAGTGTCATACTGAATAGCATACATGGTACTATTTCTGATCTGAAATGGAAACAGGGTTAAAGGGAATTGGCATGTGTGAAGAAAACGTTGGTATTTTGCGATGGCGCGCCGTCGAATTCGTCCCAGTTTTCTAAAATGATTCCGCCTGCCATTCGTACTTGGATCGCATTATTGAGTCATCCACTCAAAACTGATTCATATTTAAGTATTTATTAAGGTGTCATATGCTATAATATACTTTCACACCTAATAACGTATTCAAAGATATATCAATTTAGTGTATACATAAGAAAGACGAATATGCAGAGAGATTCATGTATGTGTTTGGAGAGAAATTAACCTTGAACTTAAGCGTATGGATTTACATTCAAACACCGCTTCCGCCGGTGCTAGGGTCCATGAGAAGAGTTGCACTGTATTAACTCTCCTGAAGCAAGGATGCTATTTTTTCTGTCTGGTGTGGTCTCCCTGGTCTGTATGTGTGCTCTTCAAGACAGTCCCCTTTCAGTATTTGTTAAAAGTGATCTCGGAATTGTCAGCATACCACCATTGTGATTAGCAAAGTTGCAGACATCGTTAAATGTTTTCCTGCGATATATGAGTCATTATATCTCTCTTGTTAATGTTGTAAATGAATATATGAGCAGATCGTTACATTTGGGTTGTCTGTATCGTGACTTGTTTTAGCGATGTAAGACATTACAACTAGTTTTATTATAACTCTTTTGAACATGGAGAATGATCTACTATGATATGTATACGGTCGTGTTATATTAGGACAACGACTTTCAGATTGACACGTATTACTGGCGCACGCCCTTGTGTCTGATTTTAAAATATTTAACACGACTAGTATACACATTTAGACCACTTTTAATTATTGAATTTAAATATTAATATTTACAGTTTTATTGCCCACGCTTTAAAAAGAACTATTGTATCGAATTGTGATTTATTTCAAGAAATATAAAAAGATCGGACAGTGAAAGAAGCATTCAAGCAGGACAGTCAAGATGACATTCATTGTTTAACCGAGCATGCCTAATTGTCGCGCTGTCAATGGTATCATATTCTATAAGCTGATTACGAAGAGCGCTTTAACTAAAATAGATCAATACACTCTATTTCATATAAATCGAATGCTTTAATTCAATGTTTCTTCAATGGAGTATGGCACGTATTAAACCATAGTTTAATCATAGAAAACCCCTTTGGGATTCACGAACTTTAAACTTCCCTAATGTGTTTCATAGACCGTTAAAATTCTGAATTAAATACTGGATTGACTATTGACTATTTAATAGAGCATTATATTGCCACTAAAACGTCGGCAATTTTGATTGTTTAATTGCATCTATTAGGTGTTTAATACAACTTTCATTTAATTATTCTTTGTTCGGATTTGTTAAATGTTTTAAGCAATAACATACATTTTTCATAGTGTCAAATTAAAGGGCAGAGCATTCTTAAACATTTAACTTTGATACCGTTTCCGACAACGCCTTCTTTTACTTTCATGCAAAAAGCAATGAAGCCAAACAAAAACCTCTGATAAAATCACGTAACACGTAATACAGAGAGATTATATTAATATATTAAAACCGTAAAACTAGGGTGTGACCGAGCATTTCACATTTAAAGATTTTTTTTACAGCCAAAATGAAAAAAAATATAATTTAAGTGTGTCTATTTTTAAAGCATTTGAAACAAGGAAAAAGCTTATGAATTGATTTGATGTAATTGTAATTCCATGTCTCATTTTCTCCTTATCAATTTTAATGTTTTGTGTGTTATTTTAGTATTTTATTTTCACATAGTCATGTACGAGTATATTTGTGTGTGGTGGTTTTGTCACGTTTGAAAATGCAAATAGAGCCTTTTTGATTGTGTTTAACATGTATGTGTATGTGCTTAGATGTTCATGACATGGATATGTATAATACATCAATCATATCATGGATGTACTTATATATGTTTAGTCACCTTCTCCGTGAACTTTTAAATGGAAATGGACGTGTTCATGTGTTTTGTTTCTATTTTTGTTTTCTGATTTTATTCTCTAAAAAGAGGTAAACAGTATAACTGTGTTTATTTGTTGAATCTGATATTTGTTTATACATGTATGTACGAATCTTGCTACGTCTGTTAAATTGTATATGTATATATTGTATGATCACATGGACCTATGGATTATTGATTTTGAAATCAAGTTCTTCATCCATATAAATGTGGTTTAATTACTAGTTATGCTATCAATGTATGTATATTGATTTAAATACTGTATTGTCGATGCATATACGATTTAAATAAATAGAAAACAATTATATATTAACGTTTTATTTAGAACAAAGCTGTGTTGTTTAAGACACAGTGGCTAGATTTCTCACCGTACATGCATATGACTATTGTTCTCACCGTACATGAATATGACCGTTGTTCTCACCGTACATGCATATGACCATTGTTCTCACCGTACATGCATATGATCATTGTTCTCGACGTACATGCATATGACCATTGTTCTCACCGTACATGCGTATGACCATTGCTCTCACCGTACATGCATATGACGGTTGTTCTCACCGTACATGCATATGGCCGTTTTTCTCACCGTACATGCGTATGACGGTTGTTATCACCGTACATGCATATGACCGTTGTTCTCACGTACATGCATATGACCATTGTTCTCACCGTACATGCATATGACCATTGTTCTCACCGTTAATGCATATGACCATTGTTCTCACCGTACATGCATATGACCGTTTTTCTCACCGTACATGCGTATGACGGTTGTTCTCACCGTACATGCATATGACCGTTGTTCTCACGTACATGCATATGACCGTTGTTCTCACCGTACATGCATATGACTATTGTTCTCAATGTACATGCATATGCCCATTGTTCTCACCGTACATGCATATGACCATTGTTCTCACCGTACATGCATATGCCCATTGTTCTCACCGTACATGAATATGACCATTGTTCTCACCGTACATGCATATGACTATTGTTCTCAACGTACATGCATATGCCCATTGTTCTCACCGTTAATGCATATGACCATTGTTCTCACCGTGCATGCATTTGGCCATTGTTCTCACCGTACATGCATATGACCGTTGATCTCACCGTACATGCAAATGACCGTTGATCTCACCGTACATGCAAATGACCATTGTTCTCACCGTACATGCATATGGCAGTACATGCAAATGACTATTGTTTTAACCGTACATGCATATGACCATTGTTCTCATGTACATGCATATGACCATTGTTCTCGCCGTACATGCATATGACCATTGTTCTCGACGTACATGCATATGGCCATTGTTCTCACCGTACATGCATATGACCATTGTTCTCACCGTACATGCATATGGCCATTGTTCTCGACGTACATGCATATGCCCATTGTTCTCACCGTACATGCATATGACCATTGTCTCACCGTAAATGCATATGGCCATTGTTCTCACCGTACATGCATATGACCATTGTTCTCAACGTACATGCATATGACCATTGTTCTCACCGTACATGCATATGACCATTGTACTCACCGTACATGCCTATGACCATTGTTCTCACCGTACATGCATATGACCATTGTACTCACCGTACATGCATATGACCATTGTACTCACCGTACATGCATATGACCATTGTACTCACCGTACATGCATATGACCATTGTACTCACCGTACATGCATATGACCATTGTTCTCACCGTACATGCATATGACCATTGTACTCACCGTACATGCATATGACCATTGTTCCCACGTACATGCATATGCCCATTGTTCTCAGGTACATGCATATGCCCATTGTTCTCACCGTTAATGCAAATGACCATTGTTCTCACCGTACATGCATATGACCATTGTTCTCACCGTGCATGCATATGGCCATTGTTCTCACCGTACATGCATATGACCGTTGATCTCACCGTACATGCAAATGACCATTGATCTCACCGTACATGCATATGACCATTGTTCTCACCGTACATGCATATGACCATTGTTCTCAGGTACATGCATATGCCCATTGTTCTCAGGTACATGCATATGCCCATTGTTCTCACCATACTTGCATATATATGACCATTGTTCTCGCCGTATATGCATATGACCATTGTTCTCGCCGTACATGCATATGGCCGTACATGCAAATGACCATTGTTTTAACCGTACATGCATATGACCATTGTTCTCATGTACATGCATATGACCATTGTTCTCGACGTACATGCATATGACCATTGTTCTCGCCGTACATGCATATGACCATTGTTCTCAACGTACATGCATATGACCATTGTTCTCACCGTACATGCATATGACCATTGTACTCACCGTACATGCCTATGACCATTGTTCTCACCGTACATGCATATGACCATTGTACTCACCGTACATGCATATGACCAGTGTACTCACCGTACATGCATATGACCATTGTACTCACCGTACATGCATATGACCATTGTTCTCACCGTACATGCATATGGCCATTGTTCTCACCGTACATGCCTATGACCATTGTTCTCACCGTACATGTATATGACCATTGTTCTCAACGTACATGCATATGACCATTGTTCTCAACGTACATGCATATGACCATTGTTCTCACCGTACATGCATATGACGATAGATCTCAACGTACATGCATATGACCATTGTTTTCAACGTACGTGCATATGACCATTGATTCTCTTATGCGGATTTCTTCTAATGAGTTTATGGTTCAGTTTTTTGAGATCGACATTAGTATCGCTATCAATGTTTACCTCACATATAAGTTTATTGTGATCATCAAATAATACCTAATACATGACATTTACATAAACCGTTTGATATAATAATCTTATCGCACGCCTATGAGTACTTTTTATTGTCTGCAGTCGTATGATATATTCAATACAGGAAAACGAATGTGGACAGATATTTCGTATAACGGCACACTTTTCGTGGCTAGCGATAAAACAGTTATAGAATATCCAACTTGGTGTTACACGCATATATCATGACATATATTGAGGCGTAATATACTCGTAACACCTCGTTGGACAATCTATAACTAATACATACAGTATCATAAACTTTTAATATTCGTAGTATTTGTATAACTAAAACGCTAGTCCAGCAGCGCTACCGTTATCAAAAACTTCAAAAACCTTTGCAAATGTTATTATTATTAATTATTATCATTATTATTGCTATCCTGATCTACTTTTATATTTCTATCTGCGACAAGGACTATCACAACATGATTTCTATGGTATTGTGATTTACAAACATCTTAAGATCCGTGGTCATAATCACGTTCATACACTTTTTATCAAACGAGATTATGACCCTATCATATTGACACAAATATAAAATTCGACTGCAGTTACTTTTGAAGGTCTACTCATTAAAGTGCATATTTTTTGTCATTATTTTTGATTAATTAAAACAAAACTCCTAGTTAATCCGCGGCCCAGAGTGAAATTAAATCAACCAGGTTGAAATATTCTCATACACCCTGCTGGAAATCTTTGTAACGAATGTATCACCAGTTAAGAGTGATTTCAAGGCGATATCGATAGCGTTACTTGCAGTTATTATAAACACATGCGATTTCCATTAGATTGTATTACAATGTAAAATGTTCTGTGATTGGGGACGGGTGTTCTTTGGTTGGAGAACATATTGACGAAACATGTTTTTATATCGAATCAAAGAAGCATTCTGACGTTCTTCTTAAAACCGACTGATAACGCTGGCATACTCTAATAATTTGAACTTTAAAAACAAAACATTGTTGAATGGACGAATTTGTAAATAATTATGTCATATGTATTTCATATATCGGATGATTAAATATTGAAAATAAAATAAAATCAAGGTGTGTGCATCCTGATAAAACAAGATACAGTAGTATTTATAGCAAAATAATGTCAAGTCAGGAGTTTCTTCAGCTGTCCGCCATTTTGATTCATTTTTTCAGTAGGCTTTCGTAAACCGGTCGCCGGCGGTTAACATGGTCTGGTATACCTTGGCTCTTAACCAATAAAAAGCGGAGGTTTTGTTAAGAAATGTTGATATATTTACATTATTTACATGATGCAAATTGGTTTAAGTTGTGGGGACAGTACAGAACATATATTAACAATGGAGGTCTGTGGAAAAGGAATTGGTGTAGAATTACCATTTATGTAAACACATTGTTAATGGGCAGAATCACAATATGAAATCAAATAATATAATATTAAAAGAGTTTGGCCATAGAGAATATATAATTCAATATAGTTACAATGATATTACACTGATGTAACAAATGCTACATGGAGATAAAAAACAACAACTACTTGAAACTAAATGTTACGCTGTTACACTGTTACAGCAGGTTTGTCAAAAAGACAATAACTCTAAATAATTGAAAACCTTAGGAATCTCACATTACATATTACGTGTATGCACCTCTCTCATACTTAGAATTTATTAGATTCTGCCGTCTCGATAAAAGGTCATACAGTATGAGCTAATCAAAAATAGTTCTTCTTTCAAAATAACTCCAATGTGATATACAACTGGGAAATTATGATCGGACGGAAGTTATTGCTTTCGTTTCACGTTTTCTATAATTAAACGGAGATGTTTTTTCCGTTAGAAAATGTTCATTCTCTCTTGCGTCAATTTGATTGGCATAAATGACAGATAAAATGAAATAATTAATAACCGTGTTTACAGTTTCGTTGCTAGGATAGACGAAGATTATAAAAATACAGTCTTAATACATGCTACTGCTGTGTTAATATAACGTCAAAAAATTGAGCATATATTGCTATCCTTGTTCGTCCATCCGTCCATACGTTCGTACGAAATAAAGGTGTTCATAGAAGTTGTTCGTTTAGTCCATTTCATAGAGTACATAGATCAACTATTGTCATAGTACATCCACTTAACATACACATGTTAAATATAGATATAAAAATCGAACAGGAAAAGCAGCATTCAAGGCCGGCAGTCAACCACAAACACACACAGAAACAAGGAATAATAACCCTAAAGGTTAATAAACAGAACACTAAAGGAAAAAATAAAAAAACCTGTTGGCATCAATGTCTTTTGGTATTAGTAATTGTGTTTTTGTCCCCACAAACGGCAGTCTATACCCTAGTGACACATTTTAAGGTCAAGACAATCTCAATACCATTTCTTGATGAAGGTTGATGATATATTGATTCTACTCCGTCTCGTCAATTTAGACTTGTAAAATATGTATAACAATATGTCTCTTTGGCCTTGTGTGGCCTTGACTAGTCAATGCCGATTTGTATGTTTGACGTATACTACTACAGAATAGTATTTCAGTGAATAATGTATGTGCATAGATTTTATGTAGAAGAAAAACGCCAAGCCGGCTGTGCTGAATATGATACTAACCTTATTGCCACTAATAGATGCATATTGCTATCTGTACCTTTAAACAGAATGCAAAACCAGTATGAAGTACACAATTATAATTGCACCGTGACATTTTATTAGTTATTTTGACCATTGTACTGATGGTTTAGCTATAAACATGAGAGACATTGCTGGTGTTTTCCTGGTTATCCTGTACATAACAAGCGGTGAAAAATTCTTTTCTCAACCGAGACTCGAACTCGGGGATCCCTTCTGTACCATGCTAGGGCTCTATTGCTGAGCTATCGGAGCCACACTATTGGCAATTGGTCATTTAACATTTTCCTGGTTGCATGTTTCCTGTTTGGTTTTATGGCAAATCGTGTTCTAATTTTCGGGTAGCTTGTTTCAGCCAAACGTTTTTCAACATTAGCATGAGCAATATTATTACTATGTTCATAAATTGTATATCGTGAGAAATGGAATGTGTAGTGGTAAATAAATATATCTTAGTTTTGAGAATAGGTAGAGAAATAAATATTGTTCATGCATTGTTTTTGTTTTGCTGGGACATCAGAAACCAAATCTGAACACATTTTTGTTAGCTTTAATATGTTATTATACATATTTTCAGAGCTGCTTTATTTACAGTGACATAACACAATGACAGCATGTTTGTTTCAATTTTTTGATGAAGCATAATGTTTCATTTAAAATGTTCTCTCAAAAACAACTTTCGCACATTTGTTTAATTTCATATATTTTGGAAAGCATTTGCATTACCATTAAAGATAATAATATAGACGGCAAGTGGTAAACATACTATTAGGTACTGTCATAACACCATAGCTAAATAAGCAAAATGTCTATATCGCTTTTTGCGAATGACATTATGATACATTTGTCTGGATAGTTGTGCCATTCGTTTTGAAAAGTATTGCATAGTTTGTTACGATTCCAACTCACAGGGAATAACTTGCCAACAAATATGTCCAGACATCCATATTTCTGCTTCTTTTTATATTATGTTTTACAACAACATATAACTTGGCTAATTTCTCTGGATGCGGTCTTTATTGTTAAAGGTTTTCTTTTGATAAGCATAAGATGTACTTTTAGTTACACTGTCTTGTCAGTTTCGATGTTGGGAATGATTAATATCGAGGATGTGTAAACATAAAGATAATTTAAAAAAATTAATTTAATCTAAACAGTAGGGCATTTTGCCTACTGACCGTTCCAAGTCGGAGACCCTGTCGCCACCGCTCGTTGGGTTGTGTATTGTCCTGTCATTGCATATTTTAATGTTTTATTTGTTCTCTTTGTATCTGATGCTGAGCGGATTAGCATTGCGGCCACTGCGTTTGTCTAGTACTATTTTTCTCATTTCTATTTCTTTACCGGTATTACATATAAGTGTTCTCACTACCTGAAAATGGATGGTACTTCTAATTGGTTTCGTATTCGATGCATCACCTATTTATTTGTAAAAATAGAATATCCATGTTCTAATGATTAACTGGAACACTTTGTAAGAAAGTGTCGATTCTTGTGGATGGCGAGAGGCATATAGTACTGGTTAAACGGAGGGGAAAACTACCGTTATATATGTACTAACATGTGCTAAAAATGATGTAACAACCCATTAAGACAAACAAAATAAACACTGTTTGATTCATCCTTTTTATGTATATATTTCCCTTAGTACTTATCTGTCTTTTGTAGTCATGTACTAGATTTAAAACCCACCTGGGGTGACTTGAAACAGTTATAGTCTGTTGATGAGCCGTTAACGAGCACACAATTCGATTCAGTTCAATTATTTATTATTCACTAAACATATGTGTTGTATGGGAATCTACTTTCAATTAAATATTTTCTATTTCAACAATTAGTTTACTCATCCGTGAGTCGTGTTAAATTAAGAATCCTCGGAACTCGTATTCTCATATCCTTCATTAGGTTTTATTTCCTTAAAGAAGATGTAAATACAATGTGCTGGAGGATTGTACAGAATAATTAGTATAATTCGACTCTGCAAATACGTGAATTGGCTAATAAGTGTTCTAATTAAGACCTGACGTGGAATACGACTAGGCTTGTTGTTAAGGTTTGAATATTAACTAATAAACCGTATGCGATAACGTGTTTCTGTGTTAATTAATTCTGCAAACATACGTAATGACTAAACTGGCAGCGTGATAATAGTATGTTTGATGTCTCTTTCTTTTCTCCTATTCCTTTAGATGGTAATGAGTTTCTTTCAAAGAAATAAAACACATCAAGACACCGATACAATATAAGAACTAGTGAATTTCTAAAGACATTTTACACATTTATATCAAAGAAACAATACACGAAGTGCTGTTTCACGGTTCATCAACACATTGCTTAGCTGATTGCGTGCATGCAGCCCCTACTTCGTAATAGGGAAGTGTACATAGACATCTGGGAACTCAGCCCTGACCTACTCTTACTCTCCTATATAATCATATGGTTATGTAACGTGCTTCGAGGATATTCTCCCATATACGAGAGTATCCGGTTTATTCCCAATCCGGTGGACGAGGCTATGGAAATGTTTGTGTCTAAGAACACTTTGAAGTACTAGAGTCAAACGTATTATCCACACGGAGAACAGGTATATCTAATAAAATGGCAACATTCAGAATAGGTACAACAAAAAACAGGATTCAGTGAAAGGTTTCAAAACAAACAAAAATAAATAAATGAATGTTGTTCAACATATTATTTATTTTATTTAGGGCCGTTCTAGAGAGAGGAGAATGATACATGGAATTCCAGTGACCAGCCCTATTATTACTAGTCACTTGCCTAATAACGCACCAACGAAACATAGTGACATGGGTGAGGCTCAAACGTCGGTATACCGGTTTTATTTCACCGCGATATCCGCTGGGCCTCGCTATTCTCAGCTTTCAACCAATAATGCATGCATACATATGTTTACACATACAATGTATTTTAAATATACTATAGCTGTATACAAGGCTATTAGGCGTTTATTGAAAGCAAATGGGAGCAGTTTACGCTTGGTTTACTTTCAAATTCAAGCTAATGAAACTTGGTCGTAAACCAATGTTTCACGCGCTTAGAGTTGGTAGTAAACCCAGAGTTAAACAGCTCCCATTTGCTTTAAGTACACGCCTTGTAGCCTTATATACAGCTATAGTATCTTTAAAGGCCAGGGTTGAGTATAACAACCCCAAAATGGCCCTAGAGTAATTTTTCTGATCATTTTATGCATTATGCTGCTCAGAGAGGTTTAATAAAAGAAATTAAATAATAAAGCATTTTTAAATCATAAAATTTGGCATGTAAATACAGTAACCATTATACTATACAGATATATCAAAATAATTATATAATGTATTTATTTGAAATACTTTCTAGAACAAAACTTTTATTCCTAACTGTCAAATTTTGAATTTGGTGCATCTATTAATAGCTGTACCTGTAAAAATAAGATCAGTGATTGATCACAGAGTGCTGAAATCTTGAAGCAGATGAAATACTTACTGGCTACAGTGTATACATCCTGACGGTAGACTCTCCCGAACGCTGGGGTTTAAGCTATGTAAATCGTTTTTGCTAGAATTGTTTTTTTATAAAAAAACCCAAAAGTATATATACTTAACAGGTGAATTAAAACATATGAAACATTCAAAATAAAATATACGACCGTGATATAAGAATAATGATTCAGATATCAATACATACTGAAAAGGTGATCCCTTGCAAGCAACAAACACAAACAAGAGAGAAAAGTAGTTGAGTCGGTTTGATTGAGTCTGCTCATGAGAAATAAATATAAGATTCAACACCTCTCACGCCTCCTAGCACCGGCTTAAACGATATTCTACTTTAAAGCCACACAGAATTGGAGTGATGATTACAAAGGACCAGTAAGTAATAACACTACTGATTTGTAGTCGGGGCGACGTTTTACGGCCGCCACACAGCACTAAACAAACGCTAGTGTGAATGTCAATAAATACTGAAAAAGTGATCCCTTTGATGCAACAAACAGAAACAAGAGAGAAAAGTAGCAGACTCGGTTTGATTGAGTCTGCTCACGAGAGGGAATTATAAGATACAACACCTCTCACGCCTCCTAGCACCGGCTTAAGCGATATTCTACTTTAAAGCAACACAGAATGGGCTTGATGATCCCAAAGGAACAGTAAATAATAACACTACTGATTTGTAGTCTGTGCGACTCTTACGGCCGCCACACAGCACTAAACACACGCTAGTGTGAATGTCAATAAATACTGAAAAAGTGATCCCTTGGAAGCAACAAACACAAACAAGAGAGAAAAGTAGCAGACTCGGTTTTATTGAGTCAGCTCATGAGAGGTAATTATAAGATGCAACCCCTCTCACGCCTCCTAGCACCGGCTTAAGCGATATGATACTTTAAAGCAACACAGAATGGGCTTGATGATCCCAAAGAACCAGTTAATAATAACACTACTGATTTGTAGTCGGGCGACTTTTTACGGCCGCCACGCAGCCCTAAACAAACATTTCGTTTAAGTTTAGAAAAGAAAAGATGTATCTTTAAAGACATGTTAATATAGATGCGCTAAGGTTCCGATCCGCTCTAATACATACATGTACCTTTTTTGCAACCTTAAACGTTTCAGTGGAGTCAACGTTATAAGAGTAAGAGGAACAAACTCTTAAATCAACAATCGTATTCACATCGGCATTTAATCATTGCTTGTGCTGTGCTTGTTAACCATTGCTGGCATTTAATTATTTTTTTACACACAAACTCTATTATAAAATAAATAAAAATATAGGACACGCAAGATACCAGTGTTACGCATAAGCGCATTAGTCATGTGTCATAACGTAACAATGCATTAGTTCACATGGGTGTTCGCGATGTTGCAGAATAACTATTATTCGAATGCAACAATACTGAAACGAAAAAGAAACGCAACTCGGAAATTTCCGCTATATATTGTATGTACTATATTATGCTGTTAATCGAATGGTACATGGACTTTTCGGAAAAAAACAACAACAACACATAAAAAAGCAAAGAGCATTCATTGAAAGTTTTATTATTGAATACATATTCGGCTCAAGCATGTGAGCAAACGTAGGATGCACAATTGTGCAAACTCTTTACGTTAAATACATAACTGAAATGGCTCAATTTTTCAAAAAGGAAGTTCATCATTTATGCTTTTCTTGTTACACAATGTACTGCGATTACAACTTATTCACCATCACAGTTTCGTCCTGTCTCTAACTGACTGCAACTTTATGTTTTATAAAAAATCTTGGGATTTACTTGGAATATTATATGGAATTAAGTTTACAGTGTATATAATATATATCGGAAATTCCCGAGTTGCATTTCTTTTTCGCTTCAGACAATAATATTCCTATAAACTGTCAAATTTTGAATGTTGGTCATCTATACCTGTAAAAATAAGAACAGTGATTGGTCAGAATGCTGAAATCCTTATCTTGAAGCAGACGAAATGCTAAGTGGCTATAGTGTATACATAATGGCGGTAGGGCCTACCGAATGTTGGGGTTTAAATCCACTTACTTGTCGATCATATTCACAAAGTCCATCGCACAAGTACGAATTGTATTGTAATACTACTATGACCATTGCATACCACATTGATTACTAACATGTCCAAAGTACATCACATGTATAACAATCATTCTCTACTACCATGACCACTGTATATCACAAGTATTACTACCATGACCACTGTATATCACATTTATTTCTACCATGAACACTGAATACCCCATTCATTACTACCATGACCACTGAATGAATACCCCATGTATTACTACCATGAGCTATGCATACTACATGTATTACTACCATGACCACTGATACCAATTTATTAATAATATACCTCATACTGTTATTTTCCAATTTTTGTAAAATCTCATCGCTTGTAATATCTCCATGGAGTGGTCTTTTTTGTAATGTCATCCCAGTATAATTTGTACTGTCTTATGATTGTGAAGTCAAACCAAATTTATATGACTATCGGGGTGTCCTATGCTGAAAAGTGATTGTATACATGCCCAAATGAAATTCAGTGAACATTTACTAAAATGGCGGACACAGTTTGCACAACATTCTAAAGATGAGTTGAAAAGTTTAATCATGAGTTCACAGCATTTATTTTCTAGGTGCTGAGAATAGTGAGAATAGTGATTTTGAACAGAGAGAAGTAATAATGTTTTCTCATGTTTTATTTCAGAGGAATATTTTAGCAGAACCAAATATCTTTTCAAAGATATTTTTCAGTATAATAAAATAAATAGCCTTAGAACGTTCACAAATATTCACTGTCCTCCTCACAGGATTGCAATATTACATACTACCATAACCAATGCCAATCACGTTTATGCTATCATTTTATTTTTTATTATTTGTTTTACGAACGATCAACACAAAGAATTGCTGTAAGAGGAAGGGAAAAAAACAAAAATAAAACATTGATAAAGCATAGTTTAATTATTTTGAATAGAATGAAATGTTCTATTAAAATCTGGGAGGAGGTAAACAAACAATAAACTATTAAATTCCCTACGGAAAAATAAAATACCTAATTTCGTTTTCTCGTAGGAGGGATCGTAAAACAAATTATCAAAAAATAATAGCCTTATTACTGTCTTACGTGTACTACATTAATTATAACCGTGACTTTATATGAATATCACATTCATTACTACCATGACCAATGTATACCAAATTACTACCATTACACTTACATAAACACTTTATCCAACACATTTACTACCACCTTTGCCAGTGTATACCACATTTATCACATGTATAGCTACCATGACTAATATTACTACCATGACCTATATACATCACATGTATTACAACCATGATTACTAACACTGTCTTCTAAGTGCATTTCAACTGGAGATTTCGATAAACTTCTGAACAGAACTTGTTAAAATTCTGTGCTGTTGATTTTATGAATATTGAGTTCTGCTCAACCCGGGGCTAGTGGGCGTGAGCGGTAGCTTGCATATTTTACTACCACTCATGAACAGTCTCAATCAAACCGGGACTGCAATATTTCGTATGTGTCGTGCTCGGCCGTTTCCAAAGGTCCATTATAATACTCATTTTTTTGTAGTTAAACATTCCCATGTTGAATCCATTGAATCCATTGGCTGATTGAGTAGATCTACGTCATTTATCATAGACTAAAGAGAGATGCAGATTATTTTTTTCCTCTAATTGAACTCAGCCAGATTTTTTTTCCCAAGAATGTGAGAGAAGGCTGGATTATTTTTTTTCAACAGTTTCAGGTACTGTTTATTTTTTTTGCCTCAAGTCAGAGCCAGGATATTTTTATTTAGCAATTCAAGGGCCAGAATATTTTTTTAAAAAAATTCCCAGGCCCCACCCAGAAATCAAAATGGTCGGTACCTTAGACATGCTGCTTATTCGATTTGGTTGAATTACCATAATGCAGTCGTCTACTTCATAACTATTAAATGTAATACATTTCCGGCAGTCGATTGCCTTGCTCAGTGTCTCCGACATTAAATTAACAGCATTAACTAAAACACATTTAAACAGTGATTTAGGTCTTCTTTAGGAAATTATATTGCCTGTCACGAACACGTTCTTGTATTAATTTCTAAAATTAGATATCCGCCTGTCATTCTTACTTGGATCGCACTATTGAGTCACCACACACTTTCTTTTGATATTTAAGTATTTATTAACGTTTTACATGCTATACTATACATTCACAATTAACAGCCTACTAAAACATATATGAATATAGGGTATACATAATAAACAAGAATATTCAGAGCGCTTCATGTATGTTTGGGGAACTAAGAGAGACATTAACGTTCAACTTAAAGGTATTGCTTTGTATTGGAATACCGCTTATCCCGTTGATAGGTTCCATGGCAGGTGTTTCATCTTATGGTCTAACGGCAAGATTCATATTGACCGACTAGATTTTGAGTATGTGCCTATAAAATTCCGGCAAATATTTACCATCAAATAATGTAAAATTTCAGGCGAAATAAAACAGCGGTTGTATGGTTGTATCACATGTAGACCATGAGCCAGACACTTTTTTCGATACCATCTCAGGAGGCAAATTCTTCCTGGTACCATGTTACATGCGTACACTGTAGAGAAAGAAACAATCCATAATAGAAGTGCCAACAGAGTAGCTGTTTCCTGTTATAAGAGTTATCTCCCGCTTTTAAATAAAACCCGGGTTTCTTTAACAAAAAATAAACGTTTTTTTCTGACACCGTAAGAGCTATATGTCTAAGATTTTGCGTGTGGCATAAGCTTATGACCCGCTACAGGAAAAACTAAAATGGTGACCCTGTGTTCATATTTGGTTATTTAGGATAATCCTTTAAAAACAAACCTTTTATGGAACTGCAAGAGCTAGATGCCTAATATTTTGCATGTAGTATAAAGAAATATAAAATGATCGGACAGGGAAAGTAGCATTCAAGGAGGACAGTCAACCACAAAACACAGGAACAAACACTCAAACAGACAAACAAGAAGGCAAATGGTAATAATAAAAACAAACGACATCACAAACAAAAAAGGGTTGACAATAGGGCTGCCGCCTTGGAACGGTCAGTGGCAAAGTAGGCCACTGGGGGTTTAAACCGATTCTAGGGTGCACCAAACGTCACACTTATCCTACTGTCATCCCATTAAAACAGGACAGTGTAAATAAAGAAATCCCCTCCATGATCTAATCTCTAACCAATAAGGCAGCATCAATAGGCATCGTTCAAATGGTGATAATGGGGTAAAATTTGACCCCAGTCACAGTTTTACATACAGTTATATCATCTCGTTGTATATTTAAACACCTCGATGGGCTACGCCCATCTCGATGTTTAAATGAACCGACTCAATGAAACCATACTCTATCAATTACTAATATATTTGTTATTACTATTATGGCAGCTTCCCGGATTCTTATATATAGCTCCAATCTCTTTGGGGCGGGTCTTAATATCATATAGATTTTGATAATCCGTTAAACACAACATCCAATTCATTCAATTCTGTTTCTTTAAAATTGTATCTTCAATTCACAAAATTAAAGGTAAAAAGGATCCCCTTTTCAGAATGTATTAAAACACTTTGGTTTCCAAGACCTTAAATATGTCCTGCTCATATAGATAAATACTGTTAATGGGACCCCTTGTAAGCAATGAACGCAAACAGGAGTCAGTAGCAGTAGTCATTCAATTCTGTTTTTTTAAAAGTGCATCTTCAATCCACAAAATTAAAGGTAAAGTATACTTTTATGATCAATGAGGGATAATTTAAGGCAGTACATAGATACCTGTACTATGGTATCTGTCATTGTTGCCACGTTCGATCCTTTTTAGGTAACTCTGTAAGTTTGCACTATTTCTGCATGCACAAAAGTAGGTTATGACTATAATAAAATGCAAAGAATATGTTACGAATGTACTATTGTAACAACTGTCCCAATTCTAACTAATGGTAGCGTGCCATGGTTAGTAGTTAGTACAGTAGTCTATGTATTACCCTTCTTCTTCGATATTTTCGTGCAAATGCATATAATCGTTTCCAATTTTGCTTTTTTCATTCTGATTGATGTGGGTGGGGTAATTCAAACTGTGTTAAACATCGTTAAAATAATAGACATAAATTGCAATTAAAAAGCATTACAATAGACATCTAATTGGATTTTGTGTTTGCATATGTTAACTATTCCTTTATGTCTTTATTATTTGTGACATACATATTCAACACGTCTTAATCATACTACTTATTGAATAACGCATACGCCTGAAAAAGTACTTATAAGAAGCGAACACACTCATATTTCTCTTATCTAGATCCTTCGGACATTTTGTGTCTTTTGTGTCTTTTCAGAAAATTAGAATAATAGAGATGTTGCAATTATTCGGAGGAAGACTTACACTTCCTGTTCGATGCGTATCCGCTTTTCAGGTTTGCTGAACTTATATAATTATGCAAGCAAAGGCATGAACGTTGTATAGTACACACGTTCATTAATAATCTATCAAAATAATTCCTAATTCCTAATATAATAATTAAATCATTATATAAAAGTTGTGAAGTAGTGATACTTTCAATTTTATACATATAATGTAAACAATATTTACTAATATTAATGCATAAAATTGTGCCAATAGTGGGTGGGGTAATTGCTTACTTATTTTGTATTAAACTATTACGAATTATAAACTTAATTATATATGCCAAATGTATATGAACAGTTATCAAAAAATATAAATATATAAAAATAAACATCCAAAATTTGATGCCAGGTTGCAATGATACACCTATTTTTGTTGAAATGATTATAGTGTATTAATAATACTAACTGGTATTTCTATTTAATAATGGTTTAATTATACTGTTTAAAGCTACAGACGTTATACTAATACTAATTCATGCATATGAACGAGTCACGAGTGAAGTAGATTCGACGAGCAGCCAAAAAGTCGGTATATAAGCCAGAATCGATGCGTAAAATATCACATTTGATCTAGACTTCGTACAGGTATCATCAATCATCATACGGCGTACATTTCTATTTCATAAAACATAAATAAAACATTGCTGCTCGGAACGGGATTTGAAGCAGCAACGTTTAGCGTTTATCTCTGCTTGTTCGTGTAGATATAACCACTCGGCCACGGATTTTTTGTTGGTACATTTTAGCATTTTTACGCTACCTATACGATGTGGTCACATACCACTATTGATTTCGGGCTTTTGATTGGTTGAAAAAAGTATAGGGTCTATTAGGGCATATAGTCAGATTGTAAGGTAGATTCTGATTGGATTAAATTATCAAAATCATAACAAATCCCCGTAAAACATCCAAAAAAATATATTTCCAACAACCAACATAAAACATGTTGATTTAGGATACTTTGACTGAAATTTGCATTTTTATGGGTACAATTGTACTGAGAGTATATTTGCAAAAAATGTTTACTGCCATTCTGTGGGGTGTCCACCTTCGGTGCAATATTATAGGCTGAAAGCATTACAATACTCCCAATTTGCTGGTCATTTTTGTGTGTCTCTAAGATAGTTCTTTAAAAAATGTTAGGTTTTATCATCCGTTCTGATATAGAAATAGGAGTTGTAGGCCAAAAGGCTATAACGGAGGCCTATGGGAAATGCAATAGTGGTATATGACCATGTGCACTACCCGATGTCTATACAGTAAATGATGTCCAGCGTTAAATATAATCGCTTAAATATCCGATTTCGCAAAGAGCTGGTGAACATGAAGTTACATAGAAAGAAATATAAAAAGATCGGACAGGGAAAGTAGCATTCAAGGAGGACAGTCAACCACAAAACACAGAAACAAACACGCAAACAGACAAACAAGAAGGCAAAAGCAATAATAAATGCAAAAAAGAAAGACACGCTTACAAAGAATAAAGCGATTTAAATAATCTTTAAGTATCAACATACTTAATCTAACATCGAACACTGCTTAACATTCACGGTGATGCATATTATTGTGGGGTCAACTTACGACACCCACTGATGCATTTGTTTACAGTTTAGGCGATAAATCCGTCAAAAATTCGCCTAATCCATCAAGTTTCAGGTGAATTAAAACAGCGGTTGTAGGGTTGTATCAAATGTTTTTAGGATATTACCAGCGGTTACTTTATGTTTGTACTAGCACAATTATGCAATATTTTATATACATGTAAACTACTAATATAACTAACATATCATTATTAAACCAGATATTTTGTTTGTTATTGTCCATTACAAATGGTTTCATTATACTGTTTAATTATCAATATGCTTCATTTCGTAATGAACAGTGCTTAGGAGTCACAGTTATGCATTACATTGGGGGATAAATTTAACCCACTCACTGTATCTCCATGCAAAACAACAGTGTGTTCTGATAAAGCCGTATACATGAAAGCAAAATGTTAAATCAGAGCCAGTTTTTGATTCTTCAAAACTACACGCTTGGTTGAATTGGGTTTTTACTGCGCTGCACCAACATGAATTTTTTTATATGGAGACACCTTTAAGTAAGACCTTTAATATGGCAAAATGACAAAATGAACATTTGGGGCGGTGGAAGATGTGCTTTTTCCCCCCTAGCCTGGATAAGCATTGACCCTATTCTTGTCCGGGAACCACATGTTTTGAATGACAATCGTATGCCATTATGAACGGAATAACTACCAGCATTACATATACGTGGATATAAAAATAAAATCTACCGTATCATATAGGCTTTAATGTGCTAACAATTACATAAAATACCCTGCAAACAAACAAACAAACAAATCAAATTGAACAACGAACCGCAGTTTGGGTAAAAACAACTATTACAAAAAAAACTATTTCAGATTTGTTTCAGATTTAACGAGCGATACGGTTTAATTTCTATCATGACCTCACATTTACCAGGATATTACAAAATAATTCATATGCTAATCAGTCGTTGACAGGAATTAAGAAAACTAAACGAGAGTCAACTGGGTTTTTGTATGCCTTTGTTATGTTGTATATACATGCTATTTTATGAGGTTTGTTTATATTGCCTATTGATGCTGTTTTGTCGTTGTGGAGTATGGCCAGGCGAGGATGTGTTTGATTGCACAGTTCGTTTTTTTGGATGATTATATGGTAAGATTAAGGTTTGAAGCACTCTATAATCTGGTGTAAATCCCCAGCAGCATTTTTGCTACTGACCGTGAATGGCAACAAAGAATAAAGGCATATGACGTCACAACACAATAAGGGTTGACAATAGGGCTACCGTCTTGGAACGGTCATTGGCAGAAAGGGCCGCTGGGGGTTTAAACCAGGTTCTAGGGTGCAACAAGCCTCACACCCGATAACATTGTAAATAAAGAAATCCCCGCCTTCTGAACTATTCTCTAGCCATCAAAGAACATGTCATAAGTCCAACAGGAAGGAGAGGGAAAAATACATATTTGGCCTGTAATAATATTAAAGCGTTTAAACGGCAGTTTAGACAATTACACTTTATGAACTTGCCAAGAAGTTTGTGAACTCATCTTCCTATTAGATACTATTTTCGTCAGGTAAGGAACGACCGTTTATAGACAAATTGTTGGTATCCTTATGAGTACGAACTGTACACCACTTGTCGCAGATCTGTTTTTATATTGCTATGAAAGACATTTCATGTTGAATCTTTCACCAGATACACAGGAAGATGTTTTTAAGGCCTTTAATGGCACCTCTCGGTATCTGGATGACATATCAAACATTGACAACCCTTTTCTTTTTATATTGTTAATGATATATACCCTGAAGAACTTCAACCTAACAAAGCTAATATTTCTGATACAAACGCTTCTTTTCTTGATTTACATCTCTCCATTGAAAATGGTAAAATAATTAGCAAAATATTTGACAAGAGAGATGATTTTAATTTTGATTTTGTTAATTATCCCTATTTAGATGGGGATGTTCCCCGAGCAACTTCTTATGGGGTCTATGTGTCTCAACTTAATCGTTTTTCTAGAGATTGTACTCTTGTTGATAAGCCTGGGTTAATATTGTATAACTAAAAAGCTACTCCATCAGGGTAACTGTTAACATAAACTTCGTAAAACATTTGCAAAATGTTATTATCGAAACACTGATCTTCTTTCCAAATATAAAATTAATTTAAGAACCCTTCCGCGACAAGGACTATCACAATCTGACTTCTATGGTGACGTGATTGATTTACAAACTTCGTAAGATCCTTGGCCATGATCACTTTCATACTAACTTTGTTAAACTTGTAAAAATGCTTGTCAAAAGAGGTTATGACCCTATCATTTTGCAACGCACTGCATGCTTGGTGGTGGACCCATTTACAGTTGGCCACTATGCTTTCCTCTTTGATTGCGCGATGACCGGACAGGCCGTGGACCCTATGATGACATCCACCTAAGGAAATATAAAAAGATCGGCCTGGGAAAGTAGCATTCAAGGAGGACAGTCAACCACAAAACACAGGAACAAACAGGAACAAACACGCAAACAGACAATCAGACAAACAAGAAGGCAAAAGTAAAACTAAATGCAAACGACATCACACACACAAAATGGTTGACAATAGGGCTACCGCCTTGGAACGGTCAGTGGCAAAGTAGGCCACTGGGGGTTTAAACCGGTTCTAGGGTGCACCAAACCTCACACTTACCCTACTGTCATCCCATTAAAACAGGAGATGTGTAAATAAAGAAATCCCCGCCATGATGTAATAAAGCCCGAAAGGACGGTGATTAGGCTATTGTTTTTGTATTTATATATACACGAGCATCTTTGTGTTTTACTTATATTGCCTATAACTATTGTCTCGTTGGTTAGAGAATAGTTCATGGCGGGGATGTCTTTATTTACATTGTTCCGTTTAATTGGGTTGAAAGTAGGGTAAGTGTGATGTTTGGTGCATACATATACAACATATTGCAGTCTCGGTTTGATTGAGACTGTTCATGAAATATGCAAGCTACCACTCACGCCCTCTAGACCCGGGTTGAGCAGAACTCAATATTCATAAAATCAATAGTACCCTTTTAAGTCTGAGATGTCTTTTTTGGCCTTTTATTCATCTTTAAATTTGTTCCTTGTTTCTGTGTTTAGTGGTTGACTGTCGTCCTTGAATGCTGCTGTTCCTGTTCGATTTTATATCTATATTTACTTAACTTATGGTAAAAGTAACCATGTTGGAGAAGTGTTTCATTACTGGTAAGATTAAGACGGTTGAATCCCTCAACACGGCTACAATCTCAGGCAAAACCAATCTCAGGCAAAACGAAGTAACTGAAAATTATACACGCCATAAGAAACAGTATAAGGGATATCCCCATCTAAATAGGATAATTAACAATATCAAAATCAATCTCTCCTATCATAAATTTTAGTTATTACTACTCCGTTTTCAATAGAAAGATGTAAATCAAGAAACGGAGAGGCAAAATCCGAAACGTTAGCTTTATTGCGTTTTAGTTCTGGAGGATAAATGTTAGGAACCATAGAATAAACGAAAGGACTGTCCAAATTAAATATATCGTCCGGATAGCGTGAGGTGTTATTAAAAGCGTCGATGACATCAGCTTGTATATCTGGAGAAAATCCTAACATATAAAAAGTATAAAAGTAGAACAGGAAATGCAATTTTCATAGAACACAATAAACCCAAAAGCACTCAAAAGGACAAACATGAAAGGCATTGTTAATAAAGACAGAAATGCTGTATAATAAGTTTGATAGTGATTCACAGACTTGTTGTTAGTCCACAAAGTGTAACCGTTGGATCGCCTGTTGGTAAAAAATGCCCTAGTGTTGTTACAGGCTAAAGAAGTAGTTTGTTTCCTGGCGAAAGTTTTTTGTTACGGTAATGTTAAGTGTAGAAATGAAAGATAAAAATATCGGACAGGGAAAGCAGCATTCAAGGACGACAGTTAACCACAAAACACAAAAACAAACACGCAAACAGACAAACGAGAAGGCAAAAAGTAATAAAAAATGCAAACGACATCACAAACACAAAAGGGTTGACAATAGGGCTACCGCCTTGGAACGGCCAGTGGCAACAAACGCCACTGGGGGTTTAAACCGGTTCTAGGGTGCACCAAACCTCATACTTACCCTACTGTTATCCCATTAAAACAGGACAGTATAAATACAAGATCCCCGCCATTATCTAATCTCTAACCAACAAGGCAGCATCAATAGGCAATATAAGTAAAACACAAATATGCTCGTGTAAATATAATACAAAAAAGTCAATAGCAAAGAAAGCCACAATGAAGGTACTCAATGACTTGGCAGAAGCCAGAGCAACAAGAGAATAAACCAGTAAGGGCACGACAAGAAAGATCATAGACAAACATCAATCGCCATAAGTAGATAATCAAGACACTTGGGGTAGATTACGTAGTTTGTTAAGAACCTCGCCAGAATTTGTTATTGACCAGAACGAATTGATACCAGAGTTATCATTGGCTTTCTCACAATACCTTTTTCACATGCTCCTTAACTGCTGTGAGGAAAGATGTTAAAGATGAACATTGTCCTATATCAACAAATCCGCTGTTGGTATGTTTTTAATTATTAAATATCATTATAAATACGATGTTTACTATGCTATTGATGTATGTTAAGTGGAAATATGTTTTTAAAGATAAAAATCGAAAAGGCGAACAGGCATTGCTAAAAAATTGAAAAAAATCTAAGGGGGAAAACTCTTCCTCGTATAACCGGAAATGACGTCACTGGGGAAAAAAAGCCATCAGTACATAGGGAAAGCACGCAAGTGTGTATGAAAATGTCGGAATTAAACTGTTAAATTCTGACAGTAAGTCATCGGCAACACCACATATCTTGGTACATATACACTACTCAACTTTTATTATCGGTAACCCAGGTTTTTTAAAAATAACACAAATACTAAAAGCTGGAAATCACCGAAACACATACCAATATTTTATTAAGATTATTAACTTATTAACAGAAATCATTTTTCTCCAGATTACATTGTTGATAAACTTAATAAAATATTGGTATGTGTTTCGTTGATTTCCAGTTTTTAGTATTTGTGTTATTTTCAAAAAACCTGGGTGACCGATTATAAAACTATTGCGGTGCCCTATTGAAGTACAGCCTAATTAGGGTACATACGTCGGTATATGACAAAAGCACGCACCATTTAGGGAAACATAGTTTTATGACACATTTCCTGTTTATTGCAATTGCGTGAGCGGTGTAATACCGCCGGGGCGAGCCGCGTACTGCACAAGACGGACATATGATGCGTGGGAAACTGGTTTATTGCGCACAAAGAGATAAAGATACTATGATCTAAATAATATAGCCAAATGTATTAGGAGCACGTTGTTATGTATTATGTTCATGTAGAGATCAAAACAACAGACCCAACAGATCAAATTTACCACAATATAAAAAGTATATCTTGTAAGGCACTTATTTTACATTTTGCATGAGCTAAGAGCCGTTATTGTTTTGCCATAAAACATTACTGAACTAATATTATAGGTAGTAACATTATCAATTTTCTGCCTTGTATTTTGTCATATATTTTTTTAATCCAGAGACCGATATATGTAGACGGACGGCGATATATAAATATATATAGATCTATAACACTATTGGCAGAAGAGGGTATATAGTTAAAAAATAATTAGACCTACACAATATATATTGAAAAAAAGACACATTGTTTCTTTCACCAGATTCATTTAAATTTATATGCTGAACCTTTTTTAAGAATCTTTTAAAAGATACGGCTACATTATATTAGCGCCGTCAGCAATTGACTGATTCGCGTAAGGAAACATGCTTATAATTCAACAGCTAAACAATCACGGTGTATATAAAGATCTAAGACTATATACCTTTCTACAATTTAGCATACGTATACCCGATGAAGTGCTAAGATAACAGAACAAAAACTTTTATGTTATCTCATTAATTAATTTAATCCTCAACGCCGGTTGAATCGGCGAATAAAACTTGCTCGGACGGCGGGGATAGGCACTTTTCATTTTTGTAATATTGTTGGTACCGCTGTTTTTTTAATCGGCATGGCCGTCTGTTCTCCAGATTCAACGAAAAAGAAACCAAAAAAATGGACTTCCCACGAATCCAACTCAAAATGTTACTACAACCTCGCGCGTCTTTCGAAGGTTCCCACTTTGTTGACGTGACAGGCGACTTTCCTCGGCAGCGGTCCACACACACTTCGAATCTTAATCATTAACCTGATTTTGAGCACGAACTGATATTATTATATTGTCCTTTTGTATGCACACGATTGCACCCAGCATTTAACACGTACCATAAAACGCAAACCTACGTACACAATAGAGACTTAATGCGGAGCCGCTAATCGCTTAGTTCCAATGACGTCACAGGTCTCGTGACACTTACCTGTCTTCAAAAATGGCGAAACTCGGAGCGTGTGCGCTATGATGTATAATTGGCTACTGTGACAAAACGGGACCACCAATAAGTGTAATATTTGAACAGATTGTATATTATATACATATATTTCAGAATATATGCTCATAAGACACGCTATATTTCACCTTTAAAAGTTTGGAAACAGTAGTTGGGGAACATGCGCTAGAGTTTGCAATGAAGCGGGCTTTATAAAAGAGTAAGAGGGTGGACCTTTGGAAATTACCGAACACGATAAATACGAAATATTGCAGTCTCGGTTTGATTGAGACTGCTCATGAACGGTAGTGAAATATCCTTGCTACCGTTCACGCCCACTAACCAAGGCTGTTTGTGTAGTTTAGGGATCCAGTATATTGTAAGGAGTTTATTTTGCTTCTCGTCCATTTTGATTTGATCCGAAACTTGGAAATATGTGCGATACTGTCACAAATAATATCGCGATGATTTGAGTTAATCAGACTGTTCGAGTCGTTGCTCCCGAGTTTCTCGTTTAAAACGTTGACACAATATAGCCGTCAAACAATAATAATATCATTAGAGGCTTTGTCAGCAGGAACTAAAACATATTTAGTATGAAAATCCTGGATCCCTTTTTTCAAATGACAAAACGTAAACCTAAGTATAGGTGGTAACAATGATTGATTAGATGTATAGAACTTTATTCTAGAATCCATAATATTAAGAAAGTGTTTCTTCTCATCACTGATAGCTTAACTATCTGCCTTTTTACGACGACACCATTTAGCACTAAAGAGTTGAAACAGATTCAGCAATCTGAACACGGCATGCATTAAAATCAATTAATGAAGGTAATCTATATGTAGGGCCTTTAGAAAATAGAAAACGAAGGCGCTTGTCGATAATTTCACAATTGCCAGTGATAACATGATCGGCTGGAGTATAGCAGAATTTTGAGTCCTTACACTCTCATACGGATTGAGTATTTGTATCTAAATCAAGATCTAAAACAATTTTATTATAATTTAAAATAATGTTTCTAATATTTTGTTTTATATTTCTAACAAATCATAGGATTTTCAGTGTTTTTGAAATATGTTGGAATAGAATCAATAACACTATTATCTCAAAAAATACTAGTTAAATCAATAATATCTATACCCTTAACTTATTTTCAAGAAAATCCTTTCGTGTTCAGATTCTTTATCAATATGATGTCGCAGAACATGTTGCTTGTAACTGTGAATGATTAGTATTGAAAAATGGATGTGTAAGGATCTCGAGAAATATTTCCTTCGCAATAAATATTGCCATAGGGACCCAGTGGATAGGGTGTTTGCAAATTCTTCATCCAATTTAACTCTGCAACGTGTAATAATTTAAATGTAAAACTGGATGTAGCATTAGTGTCATTAATTAGATGTTCAACAGGCTGAACAGTTATTTTGTTAAATGCATGGCCTGCTTGGTGAAAATGTTGATATAAATAATTATTTAATTTCTTACGATTTCCAACACTATATATCGAACTTTTAAAGATTTACTTCAACACTGGATGCCGCAAAGAGGTATATTTAATGTAAGACCATATATATTGGAGCGATCAGTGGCAAGGCTGCTGGGGGTTTAAACCAGGTTCTAGCGTACACCAAACCTCACACTTACCCTACTATCATGCCAATAAAACGGGACCGTGTAAATAATAATAAGGCGTCAATTACATCTGCCGGAGTATCTGGCGAAAGACTCAACATGAAATCTCTTTAAAGCAATACAAAAATAAATCTGCGACAAGAATTGTACAGTTCGTACCCATAGGGATATCAACAATATGGCTATACACGGTAACCTGACTAAAATATTATCTAATAGGAAAATGAGTTCTTCAAAAACGTTTTACATTAGCAAGTACGCATGGTGTATTGTCTAAATTGCCGTTAGTAAAACACGCTTTAATATTGTCACAGGCCAAACATGTACTGTTTTTTCTCTAGCGAAAGTTTTTTGAATGAGAGCAATACGTTTGTATTTATAAGGTGTTGTGATAAGGTTGTATAAAGTATTGACAACTCATAAGGACTTATAGATGAAACTGGATGTAGCATAAGTGTCATAAATTAGATGTTCAACAGGCTGAACAGTTATTTTGTTAAATGCACGGCCTGCCTGGTGAAACTATTGATATAAATAATTATTTAATTTCTTACGATTTTCACCAATGTATTTGTGTTCACGGAATCGAACTTTTAAAGATCTACTCCAACACTGGATGCCGCAAAGATGTATATTTAATGTAAGACCATATATATTGGAGCGATAAGTGGCAAGGCTGCTAGGGGTTTAAACCAGGTTCTAGCGTACACCAAACCTGACACTTACCCTACTATCATGCCAATAAAACGGGACCGTGTAAATAATAATAAGGCGTCAATTACATCTGCCGGAGTATCTGGCGAAAGACTCAACATGAAATCTCTTTAAAGCAATACAACAATAAATCTGAGACAAGAAGTGTACAGTTCGTACACATAGGGATATTAACAATATGGCTATATACGGTAACCTGACTAAAATAAACGTTTTTTAAACTTCTACGCCTACCTAATGCCTACCTAAAGCCCATTGGGACGGTGGCGTTTGATGCTTGTCTATAATCTTTCTTGTCATGCCCTTATAGTGTATTCTCTTGTTGCTCTGTCTTCTGGATACATCCTGAGATGTTTATTATTTTGTATGTATATCTTTAGTTGGTTTCTCTGGATTTGGACTTTATTGTTAGAGATTTCCTTTTGATGGGATTTAGTTTTGTTTACACTGTCTTGTCTATTTGGGCGCTGAAGACAGGATAATAGCGAGGATTGTGCGCATATAAAATCGATTCAAGCTAACCAGTAGGTCTTATTGCCTACTGACCGTTCCAAGTCGGTAACCCTGTCTTCACCACCCTTTCTGTTGTTTTTTGTCTCTTTCATTGTAGTTTCAAGTCCTTGTTTGCAGTACAGTGCGGACCTACGATGCCATTGCGTTCGGATGCTGTGGTTTCTATAGGACCCTATTTATCATTCTGCCAAGTCACTGAGTACCTTCATTGTGGCTTTCTAGGCTATTGTTGTTTTTGTATTATATTTACACGAGCATATTTGTGTTTTACTTATATTACCTATTGGTGCTGCCTTGTTGGTTAGAGATTGGATCATGGCGGGGATTTCTTTATTTACAATGTCCTGTTTTAATGGGATGACAGTAGCGTAAGTGTGAGGTTTGGTGCACCCTAGAACCGGTTTAAACCCCAAGTGTCCTACTTTGCCACTGACCGTTTCAAGGCGGTAGCCCTATTGTCAACCCTTTTGTGTTTGTGATGTCGTTTGCATTTATTATTACTTTTGCCTTCTTGTTTGTCTGTTCGCGTGTTTGTTTCTGTGTTTTGTGGTCGACTGTCCTCCTTGAATGCTACTTTCCATGTCCGATCGTTTTATATTTCTTTGTAAACGTGGTTTAAATCCCAAGCGGCCTTTTTTGCCACTGACCGTTCCAAAGCGGTAGCCCTATTGTCAACCCTGTTTGTTTTTGTTACGTCATTTGCCTTTATTCCGTATTAGCATTGCCATTCACATTGTTTTGAGTGTTTTTGGGTTTACCGTGTTCTGCGAAAGCTTGCATTTCCAGTTAGACTTTTATACTTATTTTTAATAGACCCAATTAAATAATGCCAGAGTTGTTCATAAGATTTAGCTCACTTGTATAACGCGATCTTTAACGGCAGTATGGCAAGATGCTAACAGTTTGAATATGTTTGTAGTGGTGCAGGCACTGGAATTAGAAATAAATCGGCCTTTATACGGCTGTTTATGTAATTTGAAATCCAGTAATTACTTGGAAATTTGCTTTGCTTTTCGTCTACCCCAGCCTTAAGTCGTGCACCGGGTGATATGCGGGGTAACAGCAGCAACCTTAGTATATTTAACTGTTGTATACGAATTAGTGCTCCTAGTTCCAGAGATAAAGCATTGACGTAATGTAGGCGTCAAGCAATAATAACATTATTTGCTGCTTTATCAGCAGAAACTAAAACAAATTTATTATGATTTGCTTTTTGAATTCCCGATTTTAAAGTACGAAACGAAAATCTACGTCTAGGCGGATTTAGAGGGTTTAGTATTATAAATGTTAGTGCGTATCTCTATAATTTTAACAACTGACATTTTCATTGTAGAAAGGGCGTTTTTGTGCACATGTTCTCTGCAACACCATTTTATACTACACTCCTTAATGGCTTCGGCGATCTGAGCACGACAGGCTTTAAAATCAAAAATAGAAGGTAATCTGTATTTTCTCATTTTTTCAAAAATAAAGGATAGAACTTAATTAAACATTAACTTGTATCGTCAGAAACCACGACATATTGTTATTTGTTCTTTTCTTTCTTCACGTAGTTAAGGGATTGCAATCAGACACGGGTTTCGACGACGACCGAGTTTACAATCAGGCACAAATGCATCTATAAAGCGGGCAAACATAATAAAAGTCGCTAAAATCATTAAATGGAACACGTATTGCAAACAGGTTATACAATATTAAAAAAGTTAAACTATGGTGTATATAAATGAGTTATGTGTGTTGAAAAATGCTTGAATATTGTGTTTCAATATTGTCGAATTATTTTCTTAGAACGCGACTGTGTTGTTTAGGAAACTTTCGATGGATTTCTCACATTGCATTCAGATGATCATTGCTTTCTGATGCGGCTTTCTTCAAAAAAATGTTTCCATTTTGCTGAGCTTGGCATTACTTGCCTCACATATGAGTTTTATTTGATTCTCAAATGATACCAATTGAATAGTACTTATACATTCGTCTTCGAAAGACTAAAACATATCGAACAATGTATAATTTCAAACTTGGAAGTCTGCCCAGGTGCTTGGGTGGTGGCGGGGATTTGGATGATGTGTGAATGAGAGGTGTAATATGGGTCAAGGTTTTTATCGATGCAACTAACTGAATTTCTCTAACATAACAGACTATATGTTGCATTCTTGTTTGCACCATGTTATAAAATTAGTCAATTATTCAAGTATTTAACTGAGATAATAAACGTAATTGTAAGGTTCTCCTTTTCAATTTAGAAGTAGTTGTTTTGGGATAAGTTTTGATTTTATTGGGTTAAGTTATCAACGTATATCAAACAGTAAGAAAGTAAGAAAGTTTATTTGATTTGATTTTGATACAGTGTACAAAAAAAAAACTGACAATATTTTGGGCCGCTTCCATCTAACACTTAATCGAAATAAACAATTGTATTCAACATCAACAGCGTTAGATCGTTTCATAATCAGGACGCTACATCTTTGGTTAGTAGTACTAGGTCAAAAATAGGTCAGCACGTTTGTAATATCTGAAATTTAGTAGCTTTTACTAGAAGTAATTTTAGTTTCATGTTTGTCCAGATAATGTTATGTCCTTAAAAGTCCATTCAATGTCGTCAACCGTTACATCTATTAAAACATGGTTTAATTTCAATTTGCTATTTGCAAAACCAATTACTGTCTTACTTACCCTGCATGGCTGCTGATATTATCGAATAGTTTATTCTTACGAACCCCTTGACAAATCTACAGTTTTCTGGTTTCAAGCAAAATGATGAAATATTGAAGACTAAGACGTTGATAAGGGCTATCTCAACCAGAACGTTTGAAGACATTGACGTAGATAAGGGCTATCCAAACCAGAACATTCCCAGTAGAGAGTTAGAATCACCAGTTCCATCTGTATTGCAGTCGATATAGTTTCCCTCATTTGTCAATATTTTTCTGAACAAATGGCCAATAAATCGCCCGACGATTAGGTCTGCTTATAGTTCATATGTTTGGTATCTTGATTGAACAACAAGGAATTGGAAATGAAAATGATTGGCACGAGTCTTCTCGTCTCGGGATTCACACATAAAGTACACGGTAATTTAGTTTTGCGATTAATCATGTTTGTACCGTGGTTAATAGTACATATATATATATATATATACATATATATACATACATTTACATTTTAAATCCATCAATATTTTGATGTTATCTTTATACACAAGTAAACGTCTTTTATGCGGGTAAAAATTAACAAGAAATGACGTGCAAAACCAGCAACACACTCTTTTAAAATATAATCAACAAATGTATTCAAATAGTACACTGGAAAAGTATTCAATTACATATCACACATACACTAGATCCCGTATTTATTTAAAACGCAATGTTAGTCCTAATAATATTGTAAAGTGTCCCTTTATTCGAAATTGCCAAAAGTCGCTTTAATACAACTTATATTAGTTTCTCTTTAATCCAATGTTTGTTTAAATATGTCCAGGTTAGTTCTATTACAGTATTCCACATATTCCAGTGTCACTTTTAGAATAGATGAGCACACTAGTTATAATCATTATGTTTAAATCCTCTCATTGTCCAAAAGCAATTTGTTTCTGTGTGTGTTTGTGGTTGATTGTCATCCTTGAATGCTGATTTTCATGTTCGAACAGTCAAAAGTAACATACACATATTGTTCATTTAAATGACATTGAGCGACAAAATCAAACACTGTAGTCAAGCCCTACACATTTAGTATGTTGTTGTATTATGATTACTAGTATAATAACGGCAATTTCAACCTACAAATAGAGGTGATTATTGAGTGAGGTTACCTTACTCGCATAAATCACACATGGCACTTCTTTGAATGCTTACCAATATCACGGTATACCTGTTTCATATTTTTGTTTTATACATCTGTATATTATTTTAAATCCGATATTAGATGCAACTGCATTTCCTGTTCGACTTTTATACTTATTTCTATACGATACATATGATATAAGGTCATACAGCTTTTACTTTAAAATATAGTGTCTTATATAGAGTATGTCACATACAGAACAACAGGCGGGAGACGGTATGTTGCACCTGGCTATGAAAAAGGGTGACTCAAATATGTAAATATTCCTCACAATTCATACATTGCGAGAATCATCATGATAGAAACAAGAATTACAGCTAACAATCTCGTTACGCTCGTTGAACCTTATCCATGTTTGAAACAGAAATCGGTTACCTCTCCCAGTTACAAATAGACGGTGTACATTCTGATGTAATATAATATAACATAAGCCAATATGCTTGCAGTATACTGTCCTTGAGTATATAATGCGTGTCTAAAGACGCGCCTAACTTGTTTATTTCTGAAGGTACAACTAACTAATATCTGAGTACGGAAATAGTTCCAATAACTACAGGTAATGACGTATAACCAGTCTTGACAATAACTCATTTTGTTCAGTGAATGCTAGATGCAATTAAACAGTTAATCCAGCACACAATTACCGTTCTGATAATTAACGGTGTACTTGCACCTTGTTGCACCACAAAACTAGTCAAGTTTACATCTATTTTTGTAAATTCAATTAAAGTAAACTATGTTTGTTTATGCAAAAGACTGAATTTGTACGATCTTTCAACGCGTGTGACATCGTCGTAATTCATAAAACAGCAAACATGCACTCCAACTGCACGAATGATTGATTACATTTAGAATACCATTTTGTGTTTCCACCTTAAATATATTAAGCGATGGAAAAGTTTATATTAGCAGGGTTTTATAACGGATATTTCGACGATAAAACACTTTGAAAAACACATTTTACTGAAAACAAATGCGATAACATACTTAAATTGCCAATAAAATGTTTTAATTTTATAATATGCAATGTTTTTAAGCCGAAATTAAGGTTTCATTTCATACCCCAGCCAACCCCGTTTTTGATTCTTGGAGAAAGGATTGGATGGGGTATGACAGTTACTCCTCGGACCACGTAAAGCGAAGAAGCGGGATAAAATAAGGTTCGAATGTTTCTCCTGTACAGTCACACTGCCTAGCTTGAAGTTTGACACTGATTGCATTGAATATTCTCAAACAATTGTGTTTTCTTACTTTCATTTTAAATAGGTTAACTACGACAGCCTTTAAATGTTCTGGGTATTGTTTTGAGGTGTTTCTAGTTATGTTTTTGTTTATATATCTTTACAATGATATATACGTGTGTCGTATCCTAATTTCTCTGGATGTGGACTTTGTTGTTAGATACTTCCTATTGATGGGGTGTCCTTTTATTTACACTCTCTTGTCAATTTGAGCGCTGAAGACAGGGTAATAGTTGTGTACACTTAAAATCGATTTAAGTTAACCGGTGGGCTATATTGCTCAATGGCCGTTCCAAATCGGTAACCCTGGCTTCACCACTCTTTCTGTTGTGTATTGTCGTTTTCTATGTATAGTCAATTTGCTCTTTGTGGTAAAGTACGGATCTGCGGTGCCATTGCGTTTGAGTGCTGTGATTTCTATAGAAACAATTTATTCTCATTCGTATCACCCTTCGGATGTATTGTCTGCTTATTAACCTAGTATTTGGAATCCTACTTGTACTGTTGATTTTTATAAATATTGAGTTCTGCTCAGCCCGGGGCTAGATGGCGTGAGCGGTAGCTAGCATATTTCACTACCTCTCATGAACAGTCTCAATCAAACCGAGACTGCAATATTTCGTATGTGTCGTGCTCGGCCTTTTCCAAAGGGACATTATCATACTCTTTTTGTGAAGTACTATCACAACCTGACTTCTATGGTGACGTGATTTACAAACTTCGTAAGATCCTTGGTCATGATCACTTTAATACTATCTTTGTTACACTTGTTAAAAGGTTTATCAAAATAGGTTATGACTCTATCATTTTGAAACGCACTGCATGCCTTGTGGTGGACCCATTTACCGTTCGCCACTTTGCCTTTCTGTTTAATTGTGCGACGACGGGACAGGCTGTGGACCGTATGATGACGTCTACCTAAAGCCAAAAGGACGTTGACGTTTGATGTTTGTCTGCAATCTAGTCTTGTCGTGCCCTCAATGGTTTGTTCTCTTGTTGCTCCGGCTTCTGGCAAGTCACTGAGTACCTTCTTTGTGGCTTTCTAGGCTATTGCTTTTCAGTCCCCCAACCGGTTTGCACCCTGTCCGTCCGTCCGTCCGTCCGTCCGACCTTCCTTCCGAAATGCTTGTCTGGGCCATATTTTCAATACTATAAGACTTTGAGATACCAAACTTGGTATCCTGATACTTGGGATAGCGGTGTATCGCGTATCAAAAAACGGTCACTGTGACCTTGACCTTGACCTGTGACCTCTGTCATAGAAAATGCTTGTCTGGACCGTATTTTCTTTATTATAACACTTCCGAAATGCTTTTCCGGGCCATATTTTCAATACTATAAGACTTTGAGATACCAAACTTGATATTTTAATACATCTTGGGACAGCGGTGTGTCGCATACCAAAATAAGGTCACAGTGACCTTGACCTTGACCTGTGATCTCTGTCATAGAAAATGCATAGAAAATGCTTGTCCGGACCGTACTTTCAATACTATAACACTTAGAGATACTATTCTTGGTAAGTGAATACATCATGGGATAGCGGTGTGTTGCGTACCAAAATAAGGTGACCTTGACCTTGACCTGTGATCTCTGTCATAGAAAATGATTTTCCGGACAGTATTTTCCATACTATAACACTTAGAGATACCAAAATTGGTGTGTGGGTATATCTTGGGATAGCGGTGTGTCGCGTACCAAAATAAAGTCACCTTGACCTTGACCTGTGACCTCTGTCATTGAAAATGCTTTTTCGTAGCGTATTTTCAATACTATAACACTTAAGAGATACCAAACTTGGTATGTGAATACATCTTGGGATAGCGGTGTGTGGCGTACCAAAATAAGGTGATTGTGACCTTGACCTTGACCTGTGATCTCTGTCATAGGAAATGCTTGTCCGGACCGTATTTTCAATACTATAACACTTAGAGATACTAAACTTGGTGTGTGGGTACATATTGGGATAGCGGTGTTTCGCGAAACAAAATAAAGTCACGTTGACCTTGACCTGTGACCTCTGTCATAGAAGTGCTTGTCCGGACCGTATTTTCAATACTATAACACTTAGAGATACCACACTTGGGATGTGGATTCATCTTGGGATAGCGGTGTGTCGCGTACCAAAGGTCACTGTGACCTTAACCTTGACCTATGACCTCTGTCATAGAAAATGCTTTTCCGGACCGTATTTTTAATACTATAACACTTAGATATACCAAACTTGGTATGTGAATACGTCTTGGGATAGCGATGTGTCGCGTACCAGAATAAGGTAATTGTGACCATAAACTGTGACCTCTGTCATAGAAAATGCTTGTCCGGACCGTATTTTCAATAATATAACACTTAAATAAACCAAACGTGGTATGTGAATACATCTTTGGATAGCGGTGTGTCGCGTTCCAAAATAAGGTCATTGTGACCTTGATCTGTGACCTCTGTCATAGAAAATGCTTGCCCGGACCGTATTTTTAATACTATAACACTTATAACACTCTATAACTTGGTTTAAACTCATGGCGACCTTTGTTGCCATTGACCGTTCCAAGGCGGTAGCCCTTATGTGTGTGTCATGGTTTATTTGACCTTAACTGTCGTCCTTATATGCTACCTTTCCTGTTCAATCTTATATCTATATTTGTAATACGCAGGATTCGTAACCACTGCTTCCGAGATCCATTGTGTTTGTTTCGCCCATTATTTTCTAGATTAGGGCAAAGTATTTTGTTAGAAATTCGGATCATATGCCACTGCAATTGAATAGTATGAACATACCTCATTGTAGGTTGCATGTTTACCGTCATCTGCATATACTCTTCGGGATGGCTCAAATGGTCGTACAATATACATTTTAAATATTGAATTTTGATTAACCCTGGACAAGATGGCGTGAACTGTACCAATAATTACTGATTACTGTACATGAGCAATTTCAACAGACTGCAGTATACTTTTAAATTGTATTTACCGTGTTCGGTGATTTGTTGTTGTTGTTATTTCTAAGGTTTAAAGAACGTCCGCCAACTAAAACGCCAGGATAACCCTGGCGTTATGGGCACAATAGAGTCTGGTCTGTTGCCGTGTTCGGTGATATCTAATGTTCTCCTTTTACATACTTTGAATATTGATACATACAATATCAATTATTTCACTTAATTAATTAACTGCCTACACTTTTTTAATCGTCTACAAACACAGGTAAATATTTGTAAGCCGTACACCATGTGTGATTCTGATATACCATTGATTGAAGAAGGTAAAACACAATTACATTATACTCTATCAGGATATAGGAAATTCCAATAATACATCATTATCTCGAGTGCAGTCAAACAACAACAAGGAAATCAAGGGCGTTTGTTACCCTGTAACAAATTAATTTTGTATGTGTCGTGTTCGACCGTTTCCAAAGGTCCATTATCATACTTGTAGTCCGTCTCAACACATAATTAGATCGAGATTGTTAGTACCAGCTGTTTATCAATGTCTTGCAAATTGAAGCCCAATACGAAACTGTGATTGAAACACTTACCGTCGCAAATGCTTAGCATTACAAATGATTGCCAAACGCCAAGCCATCTGACTCCTGTATTTATTCGAAGATTAACACATGTGTTAAACATCGTCAATCATGTATAGTAACCTGTCAAGAAAATTTTCCTAGTTTCATTTGAGCGAACATAAAACAAAGTGCTTCTGTACCGTGTTTATTGTTATTGCGTGCTCTAGAGATAGCTCATACCGTTAACTAGTTTTAATTTATTATTCAATTAAGACAATTAGCTCGATGTTACAGCATCTGCATATGTACTCGTACTGTTTATATACACATTATACTAATGTGCATTAACGCAACAGTATAGTGCATTCAATTTGTCAAACCATAATCCAATTTACAAAATAGCCATTACGTCTGAAACCGAGATAATATTTTTTTGTATTCCAGATTTCTCCTTCCATACATATTTCGAAATCGATGTACTAACTTTTTCTCGCCTCAGTTAAGGCATAGCGTTTTGTTGGAAACGGGGTTTCATACGCCGCTGACCATGGAATGATGTGAAAATACGGCAATGAAGATTCCATGTTCACCGTTATATACATACCATCTTCGGGATTGCTCAAATGTCTGTACTATTCACATTATACATATTGGATTCTGCTCAACGCGGGGTTCGAAGGCGTGAACGGTAGCAAGCACGTTTCACTACCGTTCGTGAACAGTTTCACTCGAACCGATAATGCACTATTTTGTGTTTCTAACGTGTTCGACGATATCAAATGTTTCCTTTCATACCTTTTTGTATATGAATATGTCAATGAAAACAAGTGTTGCTGGACACCATTTTTATTGAGAATATGACAATGAAGGGAAACGGTGTGTTTGAAGACAACATAACAGCAACAACTTATATCTAGATTTGCGTCACGTGCAAAACATGGATATCAATGCGAACGCTATGCTTGCAAACAAAATATCCGATGATGAAGGTTTCTAAATGTTACAACTTTGAGTTTAGATACCGGCTAAGTCTTGATCGAAAACGAAAGCGTTTGATTCCTTTTCCTGCATGTGGTACATGTCTACGTATATGTTACGTTTAATGTATACGGTACCTGTCCATGTTTATGGTACCTGTCCATGTGTATGATATCTGTCCATGTATACGGTACCTGTCAATCTATACGGTACCTGTCCATGCGTACGGTACCTGTCCATGTGTACGATACCTGTCCATGTGTACGGTACCGGTTCATGTATACGGTACCTGTCCATGTGTACGGTACATTTCAATGTATACGATATTTGTCGACATGTCCATCAACTTGTAATCCTTGTTTTCTACATTCCTCGATTAAAGCAGACGATTTTTATATTAGCACATTGTTTCAAAACCGATAGTTTACAATGCTTTACTTAGCATTATCGTCCGTAATGATCTGGCTTATATTAAGACAATAATTACCTTCTTCGTAAAACGTCTATAGACATACATGGGTTTATCTTTATGGCAGTTAGGTAGCGCCACACGTCTGATGTTTATTGAAGCGTGGTTACGACCTATGCTTAATATACGTTTTTATATGAGCCTAATCTTTCGATAAAAGCCCATAATAACATCTCAGTATATTATTCAGTATTAAAATGCAAAATAATAATTAAACAACTCACACACAGTATATGAATCATTCAGATAAGCTCGAATCCAATATTTGCTTTGTCGAGTTCTTGACTATACACCGATACTACAGGACTGATTTCAAGTGCAAACATGGCATCATGCAAACATTTTGTTCGTCCGACGAGTGCCATTTCTTTCTTTTGTGTGTGTTGATGGACTATTACAAACGTATACAGACGTGTTATCACATACATCGTATTGATTAATTAGGTAATGCCCGGTTGATACAGGTCGTTCAAAAGCCACCAAAATCTGTCAATATTTTCAGACATTTGTTCTACCCAAAAGCGAACTAGGTGTTTTAATGATTTTACTTTTCTACACCTTCCAATACATCGCAATGCCAATTGTAATGTGTGCTTGGCATACTTTCATACCTTTAACGGTAGCTGGTTATCAAATGTGTAAACTTATCGTAAATAATGAAAGACGTTGTCACCTAAGTGTACACACTGGCCGTTTGATTGAATCTATATTACGATTTTCCATTATGGAATACTGCTTTAACTACTCTTAGTTATGCATGGAGAAGAAGAAAACAAAATGAAGCTGTTATTCTTGTTGTTACGTCATGAAGACACGTAATTCAATGGAACAAACGCTGTTGATAGTATTCTCTTTGAACGACAATATATTTTTTTTTAAATTTTAAACAATACTATAGAAAGTGGATTGTTCTTTCGATTTTACACGTTATAAAAAAGTAGTGTATAACTTACTGATGTTAATAATAATAATAAAAAAAAAAGCAAACGTCTACTTTCATTTTGCAACGCACTTCATGCTTGGTGGTGGACTCATTTTCAATTCGACAATATGCGTTGCTCTTTAATTGTGCGATGACCGGCTGTGGACACTATGATGACGTCGTCCTAAGGCCCAAAAGGACGGTGACATTTGATGTATGTCTGCTATCTTGTCTTGTCGTGCCCTCAATGGTTTATTCTCTTGTTGCTCTGGCTTCTGCCCAGTCACTGAGTACCTTCTTTGTGGCTTTCTAGGCTATTTTTTGTATTTATATATACACGAGCATCTTTGTGTCTTACCTATTGCCTATTAATGCTGCCTTGTTAGTTAGAGAATAGTTCATGATAGGGATTTCTTTATTTACACTGTCCCGTTTTATTGGGATGACAGTAGAGTGAGTGTGAGGTTTGGTGCACCCTAGAATCTGTTTTAAACCCCCACGGCTTTTTTTTCGCCACTGACCGTTGCAAGGCGGTAGCCCTATTGTCAACCCCTTTTTGTGTTTGTGACGTCATATGCCTTATTTCCTTATTAAAATTGCCATTCATATTTGTCTTTTGCGTGTTTTATGGTTTACTGTGCTCTGTGAAAGCTGCATTTCCTGTTCGACATTTATACTTATATCTGGTATATATGTCTTAATACTTAACATACCCTGAGGCTTGTATTTTGTATTAATTCTTTAGCAAATATAATAATTCAATAAAGGATTAGTAAGACAACATTTATTGTAACGGTCGATGAGGTTCATCATTTACAAAATTATACGGAGCTCAAATGATTCGTGTACGGAAACCAATTAGATAAAATTGTATTTCGTTGTTGTCTGATTTATGTTTAAAAACTTTATAAATAATTTCTTCGATGTCATCCGTGTTAGAAATATACTTTATTATACGTTTCTTGGGAATCGTCATGTCGTTAGAGTTGAAGGGAAACACTATAATTATTGATTTAGTGGAATACTCGATTAATCTGGGAGCAGATTTTCACATAAAATGCAAACGACGCATTAACATGGTCTGGTCCACAATTGCTTACGGTATATTTGCGCTAACGTTTTGTTTTATTTAGATGCTATACACTGATACACTTTTACTGTAAGTTGTGCTTCATATTTGATGAGAGCAAGTGGTTAAACGAGTCTGCTCATTTTCTCTCTTGTTTGTGTGTGTTGGTTCCAAGGGATCATCTTTTCAGTATTTATTGACATTGACACTAGCGTTTGGTTTGTGTTGTGTGGCGGCCGTAAAATGTCGCCCCGACTACAAATCAGTAGTGTTATTATTTACTGTTCCTTTAGGATCATCAAGCCTACTCTTTGTTGCTTTAAAGTAGAATATCGCTTACGCCGGTGCTAGGAGGCGTGAGAGGTGTTGTATCTTATAGTTACCTCTCCTGAACATACTCAATACAACCGAGTCTGCTACTGTTCTCTCTTGTTTGTGTTTGCTGCATCCAAGGGATTTAATGATGTTAATTTGTAGGCTCAGCAAAACTATATTCCGATATGATCTTTTAGACCGAACTTCTAGCATGTGCCTGTTTTATCAAGTTTCATGTGTATTCTTGTCAATTTAGTAATATAAGTAGTTATGTATTCCCTTAGCAATATTAATCTTTAATATATCCGTCGAAGCATTGTATCTGTGCTGCTAACCGCACTTATGTATACTTCGTCTCTATTTGTGTGCTCTAGTCTGGTACATGGTACTGTTACGAGTAAAATGTAATAAAAAAGGAAGCAAATCCAGCAACAACTATTTTGAAAATATAATCAACGAATGTATTCAAGTACTACAATGAAAACTATTCACTTGCATATATAAGAATAAATTCCAAATAATATCGGCAAGTGCTCCTTTAATCTAAATTGTCTATGGTCGTTTTAATCAAAATTGTCAGGTGTCCCTTTACTCCAATATCACGTCTTTCCTGGTGTATTTATTCACACTACAGGTGGGACGCAGGCGAAGCTTTTCTCGTGGATGATATTATCGCATAACTCACTTTTGAATGTCAAGTGTTTTGACACGAAGTAGTCCTAATTTGTACTCACGTGCTTTTACGCGGAAGTTGCAGTTGTCTTTTAAAAAACACTAGTTCAAGTCAATTTTGAAGTTAAAACAACACTAACAATGAATAAAGAAAGTTTATAAGTTAAACATCCCGTATAATTCGTTTTGAACACGTTAGGAATACATAACATAGTCTAAATCGCAATTCAAACGCGAAGATCAACATTTTGAGTTTTTTATAACTCCAAAATTACCGATTTCTCAAAAACAGGGTAGTCATCAATTTGGCTTAAATTAACATTAATGATAGAACAGTACCTCTTCTACATTTCCAGAAAATTTCGGCAAATTTCATGATTACCCATGTTTAGAGATCGTTTTGAAATATGGTCACCCCATTTTGTCACTCAAAACACCCATATTCCAAATGGCGGCAACGAGGTAAATAAGCAAAACTGAAAAGCAACAACAGAAACGAAAACATGAATATAGTCTAGTTAGTTCCTGTCCCAAATAAAAATATGTCAGTCAATCAAACACGTTCAAGCACTTTTCTGCCTTTCTTTTAACATATTTACGGTAAATATCTGCTACATCTGGACGCTTAAAACCAGTAAACCGCAACTAGTCGGCTGTTGTTGACCGTTGTTGTGGTTTTGTGTTGACTCGGATAATTGCAAGGAAATAATTAACATAATTAAATAATTAAAAATTCCAGAATGTAATGAGCAAAAGGACAGACGTGTTGATGTGTTAACTATGGTTATGGTTGAATGACAAATATAAATACTTGTATAACTTGTAGAACAGCTATAGAGTCGACAGTTGACCAAGATTGATCAAGGTCATGACTCATGATTCATCAGTACAACATATTGTCACGTTCGCCTGGATTCGGCTAGTGACACCGACATCTTTGGTGATTAGACGTAAACAAAATAAAGGTTTGTACTCTTTCCTGAACCGTCAATATTATTTTTCCTGCATGTTCATGATGGTCATGTTTGTCAATGTAATAGAGTGCATGGGTGTAGCTATACCGTTTTCAATGTGTACGCAAGAGCTACATGCTACGGCCCTGGAGTGTTTCCGTTTGCTAAAATTTAATATAGCATTGGTATATTATTTCTATGACCACAGCGTTCAGTTATTTACTTTTGTACATATATTTCATAAACTTTCATAGAATGCCCTTGCACACCGCACCCCGCTCGATAGGGCTGCAACGATACACTATGCTCATGGTAGGATACGTATCGCGATACTTAACTGACTACACGATATGTCTCGTGATACACAGGTTCGTTAAATGATATCTTATTTTCACAAAATAATCCAAAATATTAACATATGAGAGGTAAATACAGTAGATACTTACATTAATAATCCTTTATTAAACAATTTAAGCGTCTCCGTGGCCGAATGGTTAACGACGTTGCGTTGTAAACCTTCGCCTCTCACCGCTGCGGTTTCGAATCCCACTGGGAGCTCGACTTATAAGTGAGGAGGTATCGAATCATACGGATGGCGGGGGGTGTCAAATTACCTATATATATGTCAGCCCAAGTTAAATTACGCGTTCCCGTTAAAAATAACAGGACACTTTGTCGAAACGTGTGATATGAAATTCAATGCATATCATATGGCTTATATATTTTTCACCACCGTGATTTTTAAAACTGTTTTTGTTCTTTTCAGATACACATCATCTGCTCTCGAGATGCGCTTGAGTTCTTAATATACCAATGCAACACTGAAAGACGTGTGGATTTTAGCTAGTGAATTTACCCAAAAAAGTTGACTATGCTGTGATCGCAAGAGTCTGAACTCCAGAAAATATATCAATTTACTTATGTCAAATCAGAATCACGGTTATTTTTTCTTCGGCCTTATGTATTACAGAGTAACTTCTTGTTACTGCTTATGCCGCTTGAGATGTGTCAGCATGATGGTGACTTCAATTAGGCGATCCTGAGAACTTATCGGAGCAGACGTTATTTTTTAAAATAAAAAAAATGAACATGTCTCACATAGATTCTATATAATGTGTAAAACTGTTAAAAACAAATTTATGCAATGTCATTACGACTTACTACTCACATTCAAAATGCTTATTTGATACTCGACAAGGACTATCACAACCTGACTTCTATGGTGATGTGATTTATAAACTTCGCAAGATTCTTGGTCATGATCACTTTCATACTATCTTTGTTAAACTTGTTAAAAAGTTTATCAATAGAGGTTATGGCCCTATCATTTTGCAACGTACTGCATGCTTGGTGGTGGACCCTTTTACAGTTCGCCACTATGCTTTTCTCTTTAATTGTACGATGACCGGACAGGCTGTGAACCCGATGATGATGCCTACCTAAAGCCCAATGGGGCGGTGGCGTTTGATGTTTGTCCATGATCTTTCTTGTTGTGCCCTTAATGGTTTATTCTCTTACTGTTCTGGCTTCTGCCAAGTCATTGAGTACTTTCATTGTGGCTTTCTAGACTATTGTTTTTTTTGTATTATATTTACACGAGCATATTTGTGTTTTACTTATATTGCCTATTGATGCTGCCTTGTTGGTTAGAGATTAGATTATGGTGGGGATTCTGTATTTACACTGTCCTGTTTTAATGGGATGACAGTAGGGTAAGTGTGAGGTTGGTGCACCCTAAAACCGGTTTAAACCCTCAGTGGCCTACTTTGCCACTGACCGTTCCAAGGCGGTGGCCCTATTGTCAACCCTTTTGTGTTTGTGATGTCGTTTGCATTTATTATTGTTTTTGCCTTCTTGTTTGTCAGTTTGCATGTTTGTTTCTGTGTTCTGTGGTTGACTTTCCTCCTTGAATGCTACTTTCCCTGTCCGATATTTTTATATTTCTTGACTTCTCGGTATGACTTTTCCAATAATTTGATGTTTTATATCCGATTTGGACATAGCGTTATATCTGATGAATAACATATTAAGTCATAACATTCTATTTGGGTATTTTTATCTTATAATGCATTATTTAATGTAGAGTACGAATAACGAAGATCACCAAGATTACGTCAAAAATTACGCACTTGGCTGTGACAGGAAGTGACGTAAAGATGGAAAACATTCCCCAGACAGGAGGTCACCTAAAGATAGAAAAAAATCCACACAATTCAAACACAAATCCTTTATGACACATAACTGATATGTGAGTGTGGTAATATTTCTGATACATTTGCGCAGTCAATCGAGCCAAACTTGATACAGAATGTTGCCGTGTTGGTTCAACGAATGTTAGATACAGTTAGTACATATCAACATTAATGTTTGACAATGATGTTGCTTAATATTGAAAAAGACAATACAAATTATGCCACCCTACCAGCCGCTAACATGTTTTACCTTGTACATACATATATGAATGTCTGCAACATGTTGACACATCATTGATAAAGTAAACGCAGAATAAATCGGTAAGTAACTGTATCAGGTTAAAACTAGTTCTAAAAGTAAAATGTATTATCTCGAGTGCATTCAAACATCAACAATAAAACAGCAACTGATGTTGCCATGCAACACACATAGAAAGCAATTAAGATAGTGTTTTATGTAATATGTTGTTCAATTTCCCAGTACAGGACGGAAAACGTCTCACAACACAGTTAATTTCGCATTGCTCTACATATGTAGCAGTACCCCTCTGGACCACTGTAAAACTTCCTGAAATTCTTTCTGTCTGGAACTTGAAGACTGTTGCTCGAATTATCCAACAAAAAACAAGGGGTTGAACATTTGATTTTTATATCTATAATTTGAAATATTTGAAAAGACCCTCTTGAATTTGTCCATTTCATTTACATGTCCAAGTGTATTGACCCGGTATTCGATTCTCAGAGCTGGGCTCAGAAACATTCAGGCATATCCAAATATGTATGAAATCATAAACTTGTCCCATTCTTGTCATCTGCAACAAAAAAAAAGTGAAACTATTTGCACATCTTAAGAAATAAACAAATACCGAATAACACAGATCTTTTTTTTAAAGTTCCTTAATTGTTTAGTGTGAACTAAAACAGACACTTTCTACATCCGCGATATATTACAATGAGTCTAGTGATTTCCTTATTTGTTTACCTGAAAGCAAGTTAATAATTTTGAAACGCTTGTTTAAATTACAGCTTTATGATCATTCTTGACATGTTTTTGTATTATTAACAAAGTTTCAGCACATTTACATGCTACTTCTCTCTGAATACAGAAACAAATCCCTAGTGAGTATGAAATAAGCAATATGGTTTGTTACAAATTACCCGAAACGTCATTAAGCGCTGGTTATGTAATATTTGCATTTTAAATTCACAGAACTAGCACAGTGAGATTCTTAGGCCACATATATTGCTATAAATCTTGATTTAAAAGATGATGCATGTATACTGGTTTGGTATCCATGAAATCACTTAATCGTTTCCCTACCTCATAAAATATTACAATGCGAAAAAATCTAGGTGTGTGTAAAAGGTAATATAGTATTACTCATCTTATAAACTCGATTCATTTAGCTAGTATCAGCCGTATTCGCTGCTATAGTAATGACACCAATTTTGAGTTATTTGCAAAAGCAAATCAATGTTGGCATGACAATCGAAATAATTGGCGTGTCCCACTTGTACCTAACATATATATTAAATGTCCATTGATTGTTCTAAACATTTGATCCATTTACTATGGTGTCTTGACAAGAAATGTCATTTGATCATGACAATTCACATTATCAAATGTGATAAAAAATATGTAAGACATTTGAGAATTTCATATTGTTGTCCTTATGCGAAAATAATGCCATTTCTCGGCAAGTAATCATTTGATTTATATGAAGTAGGTATTTGTATAAATAGACATAAAAATCGAAAAGGAAAAACAGCATTCAAGGACGACAGTCAACCACAAACACACAGAAACAAAGAACAAATTTAAAACTGAATAAAAAGCCAAAAAATACATCACAAACTCAAAAGAGTTGACAATAAGGCTACCGCCTTGTAACGGTCAGTGGCAGAAAAGGCCGCTGGGGGTTTAAACCAGGTGCTAGGGTGCACCAAACCTCACACTTACCCTACGGTCAACCCAATAAAACGGGACCTTGTGATTAAAAAACTATTTTTTAACCAACAAGGCAGCATTAATAGGCAATATAAGTAAAACACAAAGATGCTCGTGTGTATATAAATACAAAAGTATGCAATAGTCTAGAAAGCCACAAAGAAGGTAAAGAAATATAAAAAGATCGGACAGTGAAAGTAGCATTCAAGGAGGACAGTCAACCACAAAACACAGAAACAAACACGCAAACAGACGAACAAGAAGGCAACAGTAATAATAAATGCAAACGACATCACAAACACAAAAGGGTTGACAATAGGGCTACCGCCTTGGAACGGTCAGTGGCAAAGTAGGCCACTGGGGGTTTAAACCGGTTCTAGGGTGCACCAAACCTCACACGTACCCTACTTCATCCCATTAAAACAACAGTGTAAATTAAGAAATCCCCGCCATGATCTAATCTCTAACCAACAAGGCAGAATCAATAGGCAATATAAGTAAAACACAAATATGCTTGTGTAAATATAATACCAAAAAACAATAGCCTAGAAGTCCACAATGAATGAACTCAATGACTTGGCAGAAGCCAGCCAACAAGAGAATAGACCATTAAGGGCACGACAAGAAAGATCATAGACAAACAGGTTAAAAAAGATAAAAATATCGGACAGGGAAAACAGCATTGACGGACGATAGTCAACCACAAAACACAAAAACAAACACGCAAACAGACTAACCCTAGGTAAGCCTGTTTTGAAAATGAGAACACAAGATCCTCATTTATGAAACGTATGAACACGTTTTCTTCTACTGTATGTTTACCACCACTAAATGCATGTAAACCTCTGAGGAGTAGACGAATGCATTTCCTATGAATGAAATAATGGCCAATTTGTTTTGCAAATAATTCTCTGACAAAGTCATTAAAAAATGATATATAGGGTCCTATAGAAACCACAGCGTCCGAATGCAATGGCATCGTAGATCCGCACTGTACTGCAAACAAGGACTTGACAATACAATGAAAAAGACAAAAAAAAACAGAAAGGGTGGTGAGGACAGGGTTACCGACTTGTAACGGTCAGTAGGCAATAAGGCCTACTGGTTAGCTTGAATCGATTTTATACAGTGCAGCAGCAGCTGAAGCTTTTCACGCGCACACACCGCATAACTCACTTTTGAGTTTCAAGTGTTTTAACACGAAGTAGTCCCAATTTGCACTCACGTGCAGTTACGCGGAAATTGCAGTTGTCTTTTAAAAAACGTTAGCTTAAGCCAATTTTGAATGCAAAAACAACACAGACAATGAATAAAGTAAGTTTATACGTTAAACATCCCCATAGCATTCGTTTTGACTACTATTGGCATATTTTGCATAGCCTAAATCGCTGTTCAAATGTGAAGATCGGAAATTTTGAGGTTTTTGAAACTGCAAAATTGCCGATTTCTCAAAACGGTCACAAAAAATGGGTAGTCACCAATTTGGCTTAAATTAACAGGAATGATAGATCAGTACCTCTACTACCTTTCCTGAAAATTTCGGCAAAATTCATGACTACCCATTTTTTGAGACCGTTTTGAAAGATGGTCACCCTTCACTCACAACACACATTATTCAAAATGGCGGCTACAAGCTGAATTAGCAAAACTGAAAATCAATAACAGAAACGTAAAACATGAATATTTTCTACTCCCGGATATAGTTATTTCCTGCTCCGAATAAAATGTCAGTAAGTCAACCTTTAAACACTTTTTCTGCCTTTCCTTTAGCATGTTTACGGTAAAAATCAGCCGCCCTAGACGCTTATTAAAAATCACAACAGGCCAAGTCGGCAGTAATTTGTTGTGTTTGCGCTTTTCAGTCATACCGTTGATTTACGGTTGAATGAACTATGGATAATTGCAAGTGAATACTTCACAATTCCAGGATTTAATGAGCAAAAAGACAGACCTATTCATGTGTTAACTATTGTTATGGGTGAATGATGTAACAAATACTTGTAGAACATCTCCTGTCAAGGTCATGTCATGTAGACCACATGAGTCATGTCCCTTCGCCTCGATTAGGGACACCGACAACTTTGGTGTTTAGACATAAAGGAAAAACAAAGGATGAAAGGTATGTACAGCACTCGGTACTGACCCATAAATGTGTTTTATTTAGTGCATGTTCATGTTTATAGTGTCTCCATTAAAATGTAATAATAATATAGCACTGATGTATTATTTCTATGATGAGACCCTTCCAGTGGGGTCTATGTTCCCCAAAAATATTTTGCTTTGTTCTCCAAAAATATTTTTCCATTTATTTTTATAATTATGTTTCCTTGTTCCCTAAAAATATTACCAATAACAGAAAATGTTCCATTGTTCCCCAAAAATATTACCAATAGCAGAAAATGTTCCATTGTTCCCCAAAAATAAATGGCCTTGTCCCCAAACCCCCTCTATGACCGCAGATCAGAAATGCACCGTTGCCACCTCCCCTTCACCCTCCCCACTCACAAAATCGGTGCCCTTGCATCATCCCCCCCCCCACCACACACACACACACACCCCACACTGCCCAAAGTTTGCATATAGCTACAGCAGTACTGTAAAGGATTAACACATCTACTGTAGGTATGTATGTATAAAAACAACAATTGATTTTCTTTCAGGGATCTTTGCAGATGTTGCCACCTTCTGTCAAGTGGCATCTCCAAGTTCCAGCTCTGAGACTTAGCCTAGCCCTGGGTAAGCTAAAGCTATAAACTTTAATATATTTGACCCCAGTGATATAGGTTAATTAAGCTAATATTATGGCAATATTCAGTGTTTCTGCAGGTCTCAATTTTTTAGGGGTCATCCTTGACCCCCTATGAAATAAACTGGGGGTCATTTTGTAAATATAGGGGTCATATTTTTTGGACATGCATTTTGATGAATAGACCATGTGATGTCAGATAGACATGCATTATTAGTTGATTAGACATCTTCGGTGGATTGGTCAGCAAAAAAAGGAAGTTAACCGGCGCAATGTTTCATTTTGGGTTTGTCTGCCATTTTAGCGACCGTATCATGATCATCTACGCGCTTTTATTTGCTAGTGTTTTTATATAAGCGTCTACCTACTCAGACCCACATACACGCGATCGATATGACGACGACAATAACGCGGAAAGTACAGACATTAGTTTTACCTGTTCTAAAAATAGACCAAGAATGAATAACTTCATTTTCTAATCATGGGCCACAAAGATGTCATTAAAAGCACTGTAAAATGAACAACATAATGAAACATAACAAAAGCCTAATTCTGATTAGCATAATAACAGTAAATTGAAATGAAATTATAAGATGTAATATGATCGATATGACGATGACAACATGAAAGTACAGGTATTAGTTTTTCCTGTTCTAAATAATAGGCCAAGATGTAAATTATATAGAAATAAGTTCAGTCGTGATTCCTTACATTTGAAGCTTTTCAAGAAAGTATTACGATGATAATTTGACGGGTATTTCATTGCTAGCCTAGTAAATTTCATTGCGTCATGAAAAACGCACAAGCTGATTTATGTCGCGTCGCCGATCATTTTAGTGCGTCAAAAACGCAAGAAACGCACTCTCGCGGAAACACTGAATATTTCGAGCCACCCCAGAGAGTGGAATTCAAAAAAAATGTACCTAAGCTACTCTATCTATCTTACTAGCAAATGTTAATATTTCGAGCCGCCCCAAATTCGGGAATACATTTCTGCGGTTCTTTAACGTGGTTTTTATAAATGAAGATTTTAATAAGCTTGATAAGCTTGAGAAACAGTAGATTTATTTGAGTGGGAGAACCAGATTTGTACAGATTTTTTTTATCATTCTCATTAAAGTAGCTATCCCGCCAACAACAGTCAAATTTTATAAACATTATGTACACTGTTTCTAAACCTACTGATGACAAAGTATATATATAACTTACATATTTTGAGAAATCAAACTCATACATACACAGTATAAACGGCTTTAACCAGCCGGACCAAACCCAGAACTGGAGTGTCGAATTACGAGTTACCATCATTTTACGGTTATTCAATCACGGGTATTCTAAGAACCTATTTATAAACCTATACTTTTAATCAGCGCATATACATTGTTATATGGATAGAGTTTCGATAAACGGTTTTCTAGTGCAATTTTGTAGTTATTTGGCGGGATAGCTACTTTAAAAAAAAAAGAGGAGTGCCTAACTATAAGTATAATTGTCCCAGCTCATTGGAATACTTTACTTTTTTGTTTGTTTTGTTGAGATATTGTGAAATTCCATCACATAAAACAATGGATACACATGATACAACATGAAAGTTTCTCTGTGCTGTTGTCACTTTACAGCGATATTATTAAAGACCGCCCCAGTTAAATTACAAATAATAGGACACTTTAAAGGGACATATGGCAATCTTGAAGATTTTGTCGAACATAAGTATCACAGTTTATTAGTCCAGTATCAATTTCACTTCAAAACTGCTTGCATATAATTAACTTAAATTTAGATGTATTATTTGTCTTCGTTATTCTACCATAGGTTTAAATATATGATTGGTGCAATAATATCAGCAATTAGTAATAATATATAAATTACACAGTTATACTATAATTATAGAGAATAATATACAGGCATTTCATATCTCATCCTTTCCGTCGATGTGTTCTTGGGAAACACACTTTCCCTTAACCTCGTCCTTCGGATGGGGACGTAAACCGGGTGGTCCCGTGTATCAGTCTATCCTCCAAGCACGTTAAGGAACAACAGGAATCTATTCGATAATAAGAGTAGGGCACGGTTCCCAGATTCCTATGTATCCTTTTCCTCTCTCTGGGGCGGCTCTAAATAACCTATACTGTGCGAAGGCCGGGCACAATATAAAAATGTAATATTAATTTTCATCTATGTGTGACCTAAAAAAATTATATACTTCAGAATATTTTGTTGATTTTAGCAGTGATGGGAGAATAATGATTAAATATTTTTTTCTCTGCGGATATAATAGCTGATCTTCCATGATCGAGTGCGGATTTATTAAACGAGTTGGCAAAAATATACATTGCGCGGCTTGTCGAGCATCAAATAATGTTTAATGTTTACTGAAGAGTTTAAAAAATAATAGATGATTTTGTGAGATTCTATTTATCACACAAAAACCCATACAAGTTGATGTTAAACGTTCACATTTCTCTGTGATGTCAATTTACCTATATATTAATACCGTATTTCCTCTATTAGAAGACCCCCACCTGTTTTAAGAAACCTTACCGTCTTCAAAAATTAAAAGTTCCTAAAAAATGCAATGTTTTTACCGCTAATGGATTTGATTAAATTAAAAGTTTCTAAAAAACACACTGTTTTTACCGCTTATGGATTTGATTATGGGAGTTTTTTACCTTCGACACCAGTATGGTCTATGACATAAACCTTAAAGCGCTATCATCATCAATACAATTACCGCTGTTATTTATCTTGTTCCTTTCAATTTACTATTTAGTTTATCTTTTATTATTGGTTAATTCATATGCAACCAACCTGTTTTGTAATCGTCAAGTTTGACAGAAATGTGTATCATATAGATGCAGAGTGATGACAGTAATATACTCGGTACAGTCATGTTTTGGTTAAGTCAATACCGGTGTAACAGTTAAAGATCGCCGTACAGTAATTCTATAAGGAAACAGTCCGGGGAAAGGAGGTGAAATATATTGAAAAGTTGTATCATAATATTAGCCCCCCCCCCCACACCTTCGCACTTTCCATAGTGCCCGGGAGCTACTGTTAGAGGAAATACGGTATATACGACAGCCAAAGTTAAAATCCTTTTAAAAATAACAGGACACTCTGTTGATTCATGTGAAATTCCATGCATATATCATATGGCTTATATATTTTGTACCACCAATCCATCCTTTTTAACAACTTGTTTTGTTCATTTCAGAGACGCATCATCTGGTTTCCAGATGCCCTTCGTTCTTCAAATACCAATGCAACCCTGGAAGACGTGGATTTAACCAAAAAAGTTGACAATACTGTGATCGCAAGATTCTAAACTCAAGGAAATATATTCATTTTATTAGGCCAAATCAGAAACGCGGTTAATTTTTCTTCGGCCTTATGCGTTACAGTATATACTTGTTACTGCGTATCCCGCTTGAGATGTGTTCGCCTGATCATGATGGTGACTTCAGTTTGGCAATCCCGAGGACTAAGCAGACATTATTTTTTTAAAGAACCAAAATGAACATAATTATGCCTCACAGAGACTATATAATATGTAAAGCTGTTAAAAAACACCAAATGTATACAATGTCATACATTGACAGTAGATGCTCACATTCAAAAAAACGTTTGGTGTTTTACATCATTTTAACACATTTTAGGCCATATATGACATTGATTTTTTTGTTGTAAGTATGTTGTAAGTATGAAGTAAATTTCATTATTGTAGTATTTAATAGATGTTTAGTTTATAAATATAATATATATAAAATATTGTATTATTTAATCTTTGGTTCAGTTGGATCTACATTGTATGTAAAAAAAGTTTCCATTTGCGTACAGTCATGCATGTATCTGAAACTGAAAAACTGCCTTTTGGGAACACAAGGTCATTTTAATTTATTTATTGTTTATTCAAGCTTTTGAAATAGATCTTTTGTAATTAAAGTGACACATGGGCCGATGATGGCAATCTTGAAGTGTATATCGAGCACTGAATTTGAAATTAGCATCTCGAAACATGTTTTGCTGTACTTAGCGTACTCGTCTGTACTCGTCTGATAAAGCAAATGTCACTGGTCTAGCCTGGTCAAGTAAAATTCATTGGGTTGAAGAGTGCATAAAAAATATCCGCATGACAGATATATTCATATGAGAACTGAACACTTATTTTTGTGTCTACTGCTTAGGATGGCAGACACTTATCGATCACTTTGTCATGCTTTAACCTGCAACCTAACCTTGGCCATCAATTGAAAAGTATTTTAATTGTGTTCATGAAACTTCACCAACGTCTTCATCTCAATGGATGTTGTTACACATGTGCAATACCTCTGACTTTCATTTTGGCAGGTTATGCCCTATTTATCAGCCTAACCTGCAACCTAACCTTGGAAATAAGCAAACAGCACTGTCAGCAGGCGAAGCAAGTGTTCATGGGTGATGGAACACACATCTAGTTCAAGGTCGACTTAGTGACCGCTTCCCACTAATAACAATCTGGAAACTGATATTTCCATGTCTATACTAGTTTGACATATTAAGCCGTTATATTTGTTTTGTCAAGTGTCGGTGTAGCGTACAATGCGGTGCACTTAAAAACTTAAAAGCACAGGATCCGGGTTCAAGACAACGGCGCCACTGAGTTTCTTCAGTGTGTTTAGCTTCGTCCATCGTAAGCAGACATAAATCCTCCTATCTGAAGTTTATATATCGAAGTCTATTCTCCGAGCATGTTTAATAAGCAAAAGTAGGAGTAGGGCGGTTTCCGCGATTCTAATGAGACACCTACCCTGACCAGATCCGCATTTTTTATTATTTTTTTATGGGTGGGGTGGGTGATGGTGGTGGTGACGGGCCGGTGAGGGATAACCAAATAAATTGGACTGCAGCTTTGTTTTAGTATATTTTGATGTTAAATATGGTTGCATAATGTGATACTCGCCAATAAAAAATAAATAAAAAAACATTAGCTGGTGGCCAGTTGAGTTCCATAATTCCAGATTGGCCATCAAAATGCACAACGAGAAGCTGAACAGCGGTCAGCCTTTTTAAATATAGGCTACAGACTACTTTTCAGACTTAGTGTGAGCCCCTTCACCGAATACCGAATACGCACCTGTAGACGTTCAATGACTTTACACTCGTTATATTTTTTGACCGACAGTGCCGAGTCGAACATTTTATCGTTTTAGCGTGTAATTTTTATAAAGAAATACCATGATGTTCGTAACATGTAGTACACGCCATGTACTATTTAAGCTTAAACAACATATTTTTAGTATCTCCTTGTATTTCATTAGAAAAGAACACATGTGTTACCATTTTTAAACGCATTTTAACAATGACATCTCTTACGAGTTACTTCCCCTCGCTTCGGAATTTTAAATGGGTGAATCTCGAAATTTCTCGCGCAGTAAAGCATCTAAAAGTTAATACAGCTGAAGATGACGAAACTTAAAAGGGAACTAAAATTTTAATCGTGTAAACGTGTTACAATCTTCCAGATTACGCGTTTAAAAAAAAGAAAATGGCGGCTGTTTCACTTTTTTTTGACGTTGACGGAAAATGACGTACTACTTTCCGTTGTCATGTGTTACTATGATAAGTGGACGGCGGAGCTAAAAACCACTCTGCTTCCCACCTGATATGCGCTTTATTTTATAAAGTCAGACAATTTCAAACGAACCTCATTTCGCTTTGAAATCTATGTTTAAATCACATGCCTATTTGTGCGTGCGTTTTTAAATGTAAGTTCATAATCACCAGCTTACGCAATATGTGATGATAGGGATCTTAAATATACACAGGTAGCATCATCATTTTCTCTTATAAAATCTTGTACTTCTCTCGGGACTCGAATATTCCATCTGTTGATTAGCAGTCTGATGCAATTATCGAAGAAATATGTCAGTACTCTATATTTTTAGTACCATTGGTTATACACAAATATAACTTGAACGTTCGAATTTACCTCTATATGTATTGGTACAGTGGCTAAATAATGCGATGTGAACCAGTATGTCAGTATAATTCAAATGTAAATTTGGAGAGCGTCTAAAAATTGATTGTTATCGATTGTGTTAGTACCAGCTGTTTCTGGTTATGTTCGGGCTTGTTTTTGTTAAATATATATCTATTTGTAAGAAATTCTATGCAATGTTAAATATAACGGTGTTATAATGTAAATGTCACTAGATGTATTGCAAGACTTGAAGCCCAATACGAAAATTTGATTAAATGACTAACTGTCGCAATGTTTAGTATACTTTATATTTGTTTTGTCAAACGCCAATGCATTTGACTGCTCATGTATTAATTGAAAGATTAACACATTTTTATTTTTTATATATCGTCAATCATGTGCACTGAAGAAAATCTTCCTAGTTGCATATGAGGGAACTTAATAAAACGAGTTCCTGTATATTTATTTATATATTGCATACTTCAAAGATTGGGAATCCCGTTATCTCATTGTAGTATGTTTTTCGATTAAGCGAAATAGTTCGAAGAAAAGTCATCTGCATATGTACCGTATATATACATATCCTGATAATTGAAAAATGTACATTAACACAACAGTACAAAGCATTCAATTTGTCATACTATAAAAAAGGTGTATGAGAGTGGACCTTTGGAAACGGCCGAACACGATAAATACGAAATATTGCAGTATCGGTGTGATTGAAACTGTTCATGAACGGTAGTGAAATAGGCTTGCTATCGTTCACGCCCACTAGCCCTGGGTTGAGCAGTATTCATAAAGTCAATAGTACGGAATTTTAACTATCCCGAAGATGGCATCCATATGGCGGTGGACATTGTAATTTTACTGTCTTAGTCCATGTCCAGCGGTGTATGGCCCAAGTATCTAACGAAATTCTATGCCCCGAAGAGCGAAATAAACAAAATGGAATTTAATTGGGAGCAGCGGTTATGAAGCCAATTAGGAAAATGGCTTTTGACATAGTGTTACGTAAAATACGTAATCAAACAGTTCTCGTTCCTAGCCCTTTTGTGTTTGTGATTTGTTTGCATTGATTGTTACTTTTGCCTTCTTTTTTGTCAGTTTGCGTGTTTGTTTCTGTGTTTTGTGGTTGACTATCCTCCTTGAATGCTGCTTTCCATGTCCGATCTTTTTATATTTCTTCGTATGGTAAAAGGACCATGCTGCAAGACATAACGCTAAAGTTTTATTTATAAGAGGAATGAAAAATATGTTGTCACATCGCAAATTACACCACAAACAAACATGATTATATATTTTAAACGAAAATGCTTATGCAAAAACGATTGTGGTGTATTTTCTTGTGTTATGGCTTCAGCTTTTATGTGACTGGATCAAATAACTGGGTTAGTTGCTCATTTCTGTACATATTATGACCGAATATTTATTCGGTAACCTTTTTACAGCATGTATAGCTTACCAATTTTGTAATATTGGTACAGACAAGTTCTCTCCATATATGCACTTTCAATGAACAAACATGTTGCGGAAAGGCAGGATGTTAACAGTATTCACACATAAGAAGTGGTACATGAACTAAAAGTTGCGATACAACGTGTTTTGACTGTGGTTTTTGTGAAGTTTTGAAATCCAGTACATAATATGTAGCTGATTCTGTTTATTAAATACAGAAACCTTCATAGTCTCCAAAAAGGACATATGTTGGGAAACTAAATCCTTCACCAGCAATGTTGTGGTTAGACAAGCTCTTCGCTAGCTCTGTCTTCAACGTAGTGATGTCGTACACTCGTCAGACAACAATGATATTGTTGGAACTAAAACTCATTTAGTATGATGTCAATTTATATGGTGCAATTACATGCATACTTGTATTTCTTTTGTAATTATCTTGACTTTCCAAAGTCTTTGATATTAGCGCATTCACTCAAAACCGTAATTAATCAGTAACTAACTGAAGTATATTCACAATTATTGGATTTCACCTTTATGGTAGGTAAGTCTAAGATAATTCTCAAGAATGTTTGGTTGGTGAATTCAATGCCAGATGTTTTAACGGAAACATGCTGTGTCGAGTTCTTGTTTATTCACCTATACTAAGGGACTAATATCAAGTGCAAACACGCCACAATGCAAACAGTTTTTTCGTCAGACGAGTGTCATTTGATTAGGAAGTTTTCATCTTTTCAGATGGTGATTGACTATAACAAACTTACACAGAAGCTTTATCACATGCATCGTAGTAGTTGGATAATGTCAGGTACTTACAGGTCGTTTAAGTCATTTAAGAACTCTTCTGCAAAAAGGACTATCACTTCTATGGTGACGTGATTTACAACCGTCGTAAGATCCTTAGTCATAATCACTTTCATAATTCATTATATTTATTAAAATTGTTAAAAAGTTTATCAAAAGAGCTTACGACCCTATCATTTTGAAACGCTGCAAGTTTAGTAGTTGACCCATTTTCAGTTCGCCACTATCCTTTCCACTTTGATTGTGCGATGACCTGACAGATTGTGGACCCTGTGATAATGTATACCTAAATCGTTATAGGACGGTAGCGTTTGATGTTTGTGTTTAATATTTTCTTGTCGTTCCCTTAACGGTTTGTTCTCTTGTTGCTATGGCTTTTACCAAGTCATTGAGAACTTACTATGTCGTTTTCTATGCACTCCTTTACTATATATACATGATTATGTATGTATTTTACTTATATTGCCTCTTAAGGCAGCCTTATTTGTTAGAGATTATAACCTGGAGGGGATATCTTTATTTACACTGTCCCGTTTATTGGGATGGCAATAAGGTAAGAGTGAGGATTGGTGCACCATAGAACCTGGTTTAAACCCCCAGCGGCCCTTATTTTGCCACTAACCGTTCCAAATCGGTAGACCTATTGTCAGCTCTTTTGTGTTTGTGATGTCTATTCAACTTTAAGGACATATTTCGATCCCATTGTATTTGGGATTGGGTGTTGAGGGTTGAAGAACTTCTATAGGTAACTGTAAATCACTGTTAGCCATACAATTTCATGAACAAGTGTGATATTAATTTCTTCGTCAGATTATGAGGCCCGCCAATAAAGCATTTGTGACCAGTACACATAATAACACATTAAAGAATGTTGTATATTGATTGTGTTGTGCTCTGGTCTAAAAACATTTAAGAAATACCAGATAAGTTTTTTGTGTTTTGTGTTTGTGATGTCGTTTGCATTTGTTATTACGTTTGCCTTCTCGTTTGTCTGTTTGCGTGTTTGTTTTTGTGTTTTGTGGTTGACTGTCGTCCTTGAATGTTGCTTTCCCTGTCAGATATTTGTATCTGTCTTGTATTCAAAAGCTAAATTATGAACATATATTTCTTCATTAAAGTAAATTACACAACTATTCTTACCCTCAATATAGCAATGCTATACAAATAAAAAACTAATAGCGGGCCTCAATTAATTTACCTGAGTTGATCAGCCATGAAGCATGCTGGCTGTAAATATTTAAAGGTGTATTTTGTTTCTGTTTGCTTTTGTGGTTGACTGTTGACCCTGAATGCTTCTTTTCCTGTTCGATTTTTATACCTACTCAAACACTTAAAACATAAAATTTAAAACATCAAATAAACATTATCATATTGCATGCCGGCACATGTCTACTTGACAGGGACGAAATAAACCAGAGATTTGCAACGTATGCTTCAGAGAGAAAATACTCGATATTTCACGTATGCATTTCCATGTGTAAAAAGTCTCATTGCTTAACGATATAGTCATCATGGCGGGGATTTCTTTATTTACACTGTCCTGTTTTAATGGGATGATAGAAGGGTAAGTGTGAGGTTTGCTGCACCCTAGAACAGGTTAAACCCCCCAGTGGGCTTTGTTGCCACTCTCCGTTCCAAGGCGGTAGCCCTATTGTCAACCCTTTTGTGATTGTGATGTCGTTTGCAGTGTTTATAACTTTTGCCTTCTCGTTTGTCTGTTTGCGTGTTTGTTTTTGTGTTTTGTGGTTGACTGTCGTCCTTGAATGCTGCTTTCCCTGTCCGATATTTTTATCTTTCTTGAAATTGTCTCAAATTAAAGACATTTATGTTTGGAATGTCAAGGTATTTTCAAAATATGTCTGGGTTTACTGCACATGGCAATCTGTCCGATCTTTTTATATTTCTTTTTACTGCACGTGACAACGCATGTTACTTAACATGTTTGATTATGCCCTATTATATGCTACTTCATCTTGTTGTTGTTGTTATAGTTTTGCTGAAATTTGGAATTGTATATAATTTGCATTTTTTACAGCAGGTGCCTGCAACTAGTCTCAAATTAAAGAATATAATACCCTGTGTATAGAGAAATTATTATAATATTTCTGTAATAAATATAAGAAGAGACAACACAGAACGAGATTTTGCAGTTTTCCCTTGTGTCATTCGAGGTTATGTGAGATAAATGCCCAATCTCTACTTCTTAGATCTCTGCATACCACGAGGCTCTTATTTTGTGTTTTACCATCTTGCGCTAATTCCTTACAATACATACTGCTTCAATAAAGGACTTGAAAAGAAATATAAAAAAATCGGACAGGGAAAGTAGCATTCAAGGGGGACAACAAACCACAAAACACGCAAACAAACATGCAAACAGACAAACAAGAAGATAAAAATAAAAATAAAAGTAAACGACATCACAAACACAAAAGGGTTGACAATAGGGCTACCGCCTTGGAACAGTCAGTGGCAAAGTAGGCCACTGGGTGTTTAAACCGGTTCTAGGGTGCACCAAACTTCACACTTACCCTAATGTCTTCCCATTAAAACAGGACAGTGTAAATAAAGAAATCCCGGCCATGATCCAATCTCTAACCAACAAGCTTAAGGCAGCATCAACAGGCAATATAAGCAAAACACAAACATGCTCGTGTAAATATAATACAAAAAAAACAATAGCCTAGAAAGCCACAATGAAGGTACTCAATGACTTGGCAGAAGCCAGAGCAAAAAGAGAATAAACCATTAAGGGCACGACAGGAATAACGACAGTTTATTTAAATTACAGGTCGAAGAGATCCATCAATTTCAAAATTATTATGATCTCAAATGATATTTGTACGAAACCGAATCGCGAACATTTGATATTCATTCGTGCCTGATTTATGTCCAAAAGCTTTATAAATAATTTCTCAAATACCACCTGACTTACAAAAATGCACCTGATTATACGTTTCGTGGGAATCGCCATGTCGTTAAAGTTGAAGAGATGCAATATAAATATTGATTTAGTGGAATACTCGATTTAATCTGGGAGCAAATTTGCACATAAAATGCAAACGGCATTATTAGCATCGTCTGGTCCACAAATGATTACGGTGCAATTCCATTTATTTGCGTTGAGAGTTTACTTTTATTAACATTGGGCACAATGCCAAACTTCTACTGTAAGATGTTTGCTTATTTAGTGAACGCAGTGGTTTATAAACGACGTTAATTTGCATGGATAACGGAAGTATTGTCCCTCATACAAGATTTACGCAGGCTTGATATTATTATGTTATGTTATGATATTTTAGACCGAACGTATGGCATGTGCCTGCCTTAACAATGTTCGTATGTATATTATTCTATAATAATTAGTGTGTAACCTAATTGTCTATCCATTTACGTTGACTTTTAGTTTTTTATGAACTTATTTCATTAAACCTAAAATTATGCCATTATATCGCTTATTAAGCGCGATTACTATTTTATTAAGAGTTCAATATTATTTGCGAATGCGCCAATAAAGTATACAAAAACAATTGTACCATAGCTCTAATGGTTTTCTATTGATCTTGCTTATGCTATATTTTCATAAACCTGAAAATCTGAACCTAAATCGTACTATAAATGCCGGTATATTTAAGCCGTGCTATAAATGATAGATTCGGCAGTTATACCATGGCCTACTCATTTTTACACGCGCCTAGTAGTAAATTTAAACAAAACCTGTCATTCAAAATGTCAATTACCGGCAATGGCTAAGGTACAAAACATTTATAGCATACTTTTCTCGTATGCGATTTATACTGCACTCGCGGGCCTGCGGCCCTCGAGAAGCAGTAACATCGCATACGAGAAAAAGTATGCTATAAATATTACGTACAAAAGTCGAACAGGAAATGCAGCTTTCACAGAACACAGTCAACCCCAAAACATGCAAAATGACAAACATGAATAACAATGTTAATAAAGCATATGACGTCACAAAAACAAAACGTGTTGACAATAGGGCTACCTCCTTTGAACGCCTTACAAGCCACACCTTTCGCAGATTGAATGCAGTGCACATGCACATAAAACTACATTACAATATATTATCACCAAGACAATTTCAAGTTTTAATAGAATCGGTTACACAAAATGTGCAAAATCAACACAACCTAATTGAATAGAAATAAATACTGATAAAGGTGATCCTTTGAGAGCAACAAACACCATTAAGAGAATAAAGCAGCAGACTCGGTTTTATTGAGTCTGTTCATGAGAAGTAATGAAAGAAGCAACACCTCTCACGCCCACTAGTACCGGCTTAAGCGGTATTCTGCTTCAAAGCCACCTATATTGGGCTTGTTGGTCCCAAAGGACCAGTAAAAATAACACTATTGATTCGTAACACGGGGAGACTGTTTACAGCCGCCATACTGCACGTTAGGTTAACTCGGCGGCGATTATTTTTATTTACACTGTCCAGGGTCCTGTTTTATTTAATCATCTTAATATATGATAAAGAGTATGATAATGGACCTTTGAAAAGGGCAGAGCACGACACATACGAAATATTGCAGTCTTGGTTTGATTGAGACTGTTCATGAGCGGTAGTGTTAAATGCTAGCTACCACTCACGCCCTCTAGCCCCGGGTTGAGCAGAACTCTATATTCATAAATATCAACAGTACAGAATTTTAACCATCCCGAAGGTGGCAAGTAGGAGGCGGATATATCAATATTTGTATCTTTATTTCATCCTCTATATTCAGCAGCGTATGGTCCCAGGATCTAATAAAATTGTATGCCCCGAAGAGCGAAATTAACAAAAAGGAATTTAGTAGGAATAAGCGGTTATGAAGCCTGCGTTTCACAAGTAACAGCCAAACGACTAAATTAAAAAGCAGACAGCATACCCTATGAGTGGTTAAACAATACCCAGAGCCTTTTATCGGCCGGAGTAGTGGAACCACCGAATCGAACATTTGCATCAATTACCATTATTTACCCGTCCCGTTTCACTATTATTTTTGTTTATGTATACTTTAGATCCAGTATGTGTGTCAATTCCTGTTTCATTAATACGTTCAATCATGTTCACTTTCATACTATCTTTGTTAAACTTGTTAAGAAGTTTATCAAAAGAGGCTAGGACCCTATCATTTTGCAACGTAATGCATACTTGGTGGTGGACACTTTTACAGTTCGCCACTATGCTTTCCTCTTTAATTGTACGATGACCGGACAGGCTTTGGACCCTATGATGACGCCTACCTAAAGCCCATTGGGACGGTGGCGTTTGATGTTTGTCTATGATCTTTCTTGTCGTGCCTTAATGATTTATTCTCTTGTTGCTCTGATTTCTGCAAAGTCATTGAGTACCTTCATTGTGGCTTTCTAGGCTATTGGTTTTTTGTATTATATTTACACGAGCATCTTTGTGTTTCACTTATATTGCCTACTGATGCTGCCTTGTTGGTTAGAGATTAGATTATGGCGGGGATTTCTTTATTTACACTGTTCTGTTTTAATGGGATGACAGTAGGGTAAGTGTGAGGTTTGGTGCACCCTAGAACCGGTTTAAACCCCCAGTGGCCTTTGTTGCCACTGACCGTTCCAAGACGTTACCCCTATAGTCAACCCTTTTGTGTTTGTGATGTCGTGTACATTTTTTATTACTTTTGCCTTCTCGTTTATCTGTTTGCGTGTTTGTTTTTGTTTTTTGTGGTTGACTGTCTTCCTTGAATGCTGCTGTCCCTGTCCGATATTTTTATCTTTCTTTTTAATTCCATTTTGTGGACTACAGCCACAACTAAACTTTACATTTCCGTTTTCGTCGGTTCCATCCAACAGTTTTCTAAGCGTCCCAAGCGTAGAATAAGAGACATTCGTGTATTTCACATATACATCAAGAATTGAAACTTGTCTATCGCCATACTCGTAATGTATAATAGATATTTACCATCTGTGTGTAATCCTCCTTGTGAATTCTTACGTAATATAGTCAGATTTCCTGTCTATCTGATTATATTCCATCAAATTAAGATTTGTTTTGCAGAACAAAAATGCATTTGCACGATTTTTTAACACGTACGACTTGGCAGTAATGCATTAAACAGCAAATGCTTGCACTGCAGCTACACAAATTCGTGATTACACCGCCTAGAATACAAAATGTGGCATAAAGAAATAGTGTGCATAACATAATTAAACAATTTGCTAAATAACATTAAGCTCATTACTAAGGTAGATCCGCACTCACTAGCTTGATGTTTGACAATGCTATTGCTTAGTATTAATAAATACATGATAACGTATTTTACTCTATCAGTCGCTAATATATTTTACCGTTTACAGACATAGATGTATGTCTGCAACAGTACCCCATGATTACTGTTAAGACATCATCAATTAAATAAAAATAAAAATAAAAGAAACTAAACATCTGCACTAAACACTATCAAGTTAACTAATTTCAACATAACTGTATTCTCTCAAGTGTATTCGAAAAACAACAAGCAATCATTGTTGCCATGCAGGGCACACCACACAAATCAACTTAAAACACGAATTGTATGACAAATTTTGTTCAATATCCCGGTGAAGGACGGTATAGTGTAACCGTTATTTGACTTTCAAAACAGTTAATAACTTTACAACACCTCTTTAAATTACAGCTTTATGATCATTATTTTACTAGTTTGTGTATTATTAACGAAGTTTCAACACATTTGCAACTTCTCTAATGAAAACAGAAAAAAAAATCCCTAGCGAGTATGAAATAAGCAATAAAGTTTGTTACACATTATCAGAAACGTAATTATGCTCTGGTTATGCAATAATAGCATCTTAAATTCACTGAAATAGAAACTGTTTATTCATTATGCCACATATATTGATATAATGCCAATACAGATATAAAAATCGAACAGGAAAAGCAGCATTCAAGGACGACAGTCAACCACAAACACACACAAAAATATGAAACATTTAAAGATGAATAAAAGGCCAAATAAGACATCACACAAAAGGGTTGACAATAGGGCTACCGCCTTGGAACGGTCAGTGGCAAAAAAGGCCGTTGGGGGTTTAAACCAGGTTATAGGGTGCACCAAAACTCACACTTACCCTACTGTCAACCCAATAAAACGGGACAGTGTAAATAAAGAAATCCCCGTCATTAACAAGTCTCTAACCAACAAGACAGCATTACTTTAGAGGATGATGTAAGAATAGTTGATATGTAATAGATAGAGTATGGTTTCACTGATGTGGTTCATTTAAACATCGAGATGGGCGTAGCCCATCGAGGTGTTTAAATTAACCAACGAGATGAAACCATACTCTATTTGTTTTGTAGCATGTCCATTTCAGCTCTATTTCAGTTATTCTAACTGTTATTCTCACTGTTATTCTCACAGTTATTCTGACAGGTCTTATTTTCATTAAACGATTTACACCTGTGTCTGAACAAAGAGAATTGTCTGTGACCATGCTACAAAATTAATATATCTATTTCCGTTAAGTGTCGTGCAAGTGACAGAAAGCCCGCGTATACATGCACTTCAGGCGTCCTATGAACCGTGTTTTGACCGGACAACCTCGTGGTACTCCATGATTGCAACACTTTAAACACCGAAATGGGGAACGTTTGTGAATGAATTTCGTTTTCGAATTGCTGGTCGTACCCTAGATTGGTTTTCTCTTTGGCTGCAACTGTGGCTGTGGCTGTTCAGTAAACTTCTTGATTTATCCTTGAGTTTCTAATTACAGTTCATATTATTTTACAATAGCATATACGTGTATCTTTTCCAAATTTGTCTGTTTGTGGACGTTATTGTTAGAGATTTCCATTTGATGGGATGTAATTTTATTTACACTGTCTTATCAATTTGACTGCTGAAGACAAAGCACTAGCGAGGTTGTTTACGCTTAAAAACGAGTTAAGCTAGCTAGTGGGACATATTGCCTACTGACTGTTCCAAGTCGTAAACCCTGTCTTCACCAGCCTTTGCGTTGTGTATTGTCTTTTTCATGTTGTAGTTAAGTTGCTCATTGTGGAGCAATGCAGACCTTCGGTGCCTACGGTGCGATTGCGTTTGGGTGCTATGCTTTCTATAGAATGAATTTCGTAATTGTGCCCAGTACACATTAAGTCAGATTCGAGTGTCTTGTTTTCAATACAACTGAACTCATATTCGTGAATACTATAGCTCTAATGTCATGATTGTACTCGAATCTGGTGCAATGGCATATCGCCATTTAAACAATGCGTTCGTCTGAACAACCCATGTTTTGTTAAGGTCAAGGTCTCAACGGGTTGATATACTCATCTGTAGTAATCCTTTGATAATCCGTATGATGCTCCAGTGCGCGTGATGTTTTGTACCTGATATTAATATTAATTATTAATATTAATACACAGTCAAGACAACAATTTATATTGTTTCCTTGCATAAACAATCAAATTCATCCAATGCCCTGAAGTAACAGTTTTTCAGTTGTATGCGCTCATATGTTTATACATGTATTTATTTTATATGCTAAATCATGTTTTATACAATATATGTTCAGATTTCCTTCAGTACACAGTTTCATGGAAACTCAAGAAAGAGTATGAAAGTGGACCTTTGGAAACGACCGATCGGTTTGATTGAGACCGTTCATGAACGGTAGTGAAATATACTTGCTACCGTTCACGCCCCTAGACCCGGGTTGAGCCAAATTCAATATTGATAATAAAAATCAATAGTACAGAATTTTAACCATCCGGAAAATGGCATGCATATAGTGGTGAACATGCTACTTTTAAGGTCATAATTCCATGTCCAGCGGCGTATGGTCCCAGTATATAACAAAATGTCATGCCTCGCAGAGAGCGAAATAAACAAAATGGCATTTAGTTGGGAGCAGCGGTTATCACAAGTAACAGTCAAAAGTCTAAATTTAAAAAGCGGACAACATATCCTATTGGTGGTTATACAATACCTAGAGCCTTTATCGGCCTGGAGTAGTGAAACCACCGAATCGAAATTTAAGTAAGAAAACATAAACATTTGAAAATGTACCGATATCCAAATATAAGTATCGGGATCAGCGATCTCGAAATATTGAATGAATAACAGAAGACGAAACTCAAACGCAAATACCAGTATAATTACAGATCGGCTGTATGAAAGTTAGACAAATTGTGTACTCAATACGACCAATAAAAGATGGGTGAATGAACGAATGATTATTAGTTTTGTTATTAGTTCGCTTTTCCTCTAAATTGTGCCTAATCACCGTTATCTGGCAAACGACCATATCGTAAGACCTAGATCTGTAGACAGATTGCCACACTGTTTTGAATGCGTGTTTTGGTTAACTGCGTTCTGCGAATGCTACTTGTCACGTTGTTGGCCTCATTGCCTAGTGACCGTTCCTACATGTCATGCTGTAGGCCTCATTGCCTACTGACCGTTCCTACATGTCATGTTATAGGCCTCATTGCCAACTGACCGTTCCTATATGTCATGTTGTAGGCCTTATTGCGTACTGACCGTTCCTACATTTCATTGTGTAGGCCTCATTGCCTTCTGACCGTTGCTACATGTCATGTTATAGGCCTCATTGCCAACTGACCGTTCCTACATTTCATGTTGTAGGCTCCATTGCCTACTGACCGTTCGTACTTGTCATGTTGTTGGCCTCATTGCGTACTGACCGTTCCTACATTTCATTTTGTAAGCCTCATTGCCTACTGACCGTTGCTTCATGTCATGTTATAGGCCTCATTGCCAACGGACCGTTCCTACATTTCATGTTGTAGGCGCCTACTGACCGTTCCTACATGTCATGTTGTAGGCTCCATTGCCTACTGACCGTTCCTACATGTCATGTTGTAGGCCTCATTGCCAACTGACCCTTCCTAAATGTCACGTTGTAGGCCTCATTGCCTACTAACCGTTCCTAACTGTCATGTTGTAGGGCTCATTGCTAACTGACCGTTCCTACATGTCATGTTGTAGGCCTCATTGTCAACTGACAGTTCCTACATGTCATGTTGTAGGCCTCATTGCCTACTGATCGTTCCTACAAGTCATGGTGTAGGCCTCACTGCCTAATGACCGTTCCTACATGTCATGTTGTAGGCCTCATTGCCTACTGATCGTTCCTACAAGTCATGGTGTAGGCCTCACTGCCTAATGACCGTTCCTACATGTCATGTTGTAGGCCTCATTGCCTACTGATCGTTCCTACACTTTCTTCCTTGTGAACGCTCTAGAACCTTCATTTATTATTTGATCTTTACCAAACTTAGACTGATTTTTATCATCAATAAAACTTCGCAATCAGTACTGTTATTCATTCGATCTTTGGAGATCGTTGAGCCTATACTTATATTTAGTTATCGGCGGTACATTTTCAATTTCTTTTGTTTTCTTACTTAATTTTTGATTCTGTGGTTCCACTACTCCGGCCGATTAAAGGCTCTGGGTATTGTTTAACCACTCATAGGATATGTTGTCTGCTTTTTATACGCAGGCTTCATAACCGCTGCTCCCAACTAAATTCCATTATGTTTATTACGCTCTTAGGGGCATTTCATTTTATTAGATACTGGGACCATACGCCGTACGACATGGGGAAGGAGTATACTCCATGTCCACCGCCATATGCTTGCCTTCTTCGGGATGGTTAAAATGTTGTACTATTGATTTTATGAATATTGAGTTCTGCTCAACCCGGGGCTAGAGGGCGTGAGCTGTAGCTAGCATATTTACACTACCGCTCATGAACAGTCTCAATCAAACCGAGACTGCAATATTTCGTATGTGTCGTGCTCGGCCGTTTCTAAAGGTCCATTATCATACTCTTTTTCGGACAAGTTCGAAAACTAGCCAAATTAAATTGATAAAAGAAGAGTTGGGGCCTTGATTTGCTGAAACATGCTAGATTCTGCCTTGTGAACCCTCTAGCACCGTCATTTATTATTTGATTTTTACCAAACTTGCAAAGATTGTTAATATCAGTAAAAGCTCAGACGAGTTCGACGACCAGCCAAATGGGATTAGTAACTGCCCTTGATTTAGTTAAAAATGCTCTATTTTGCCTCATTAAGCCGATAGTGCTTTCATTTCGCCATATTTTAATGAAACTCTGCAGGGATGATCAGTACCAAGTCTAGTTGCGCATGGTGTTGTCGTGTTCCCCATCAAATACTCCGTATATACAGCAGAGCGATACAGGCACTCTTGGGCCTCTTATTGGTGCAATGCGGACCTACGGTGCCAATACATATGATGTCTGTGTTTCTTAAAGGACATTTTTCTAACTTTTGTTTCTGCACTAGATAGTTTTAATTTAAATGGTGTCGTTTGGTCATAGATACCAAGTTGAAGTTATGTTGAAACACATGTGTTCACTTGAGGCAACGAGGTTTTAATATGCTCCTTTTTGATATGTGTTCCAGTTTGTTTCTAGTTGTTGATATTAGTTATTACTATTAATTGTCAGAAATGCCAAACTATTATATTAAATAAAGTATTATACAGAAGTCGTCAGTATTTTGCAATGTGAAGCTCAGAACGAAAACGATGTAAGATCACTCACATTTTTTACACATTACTAGCATAGTATAATACAAGTTGCCATACGCCAATGCATTTGATTGCTCTTTTTTCATTACAAGATTTACACATGTGATAGACTTCATCAGTCATGTAATAAACTGTGAAGAAATGTTTCTGGCTGCATTTGAACGAACGTAAAACAAAGTGCCCATGTACGGTTGTCTTTTTTACTCCATACTGTAGAGTTATGAAATCCCGTTACATAATCTTAATTTAGTATTACATTAAAATAATTAGCCCGACGTAGTTCCATCTGCATATATACCGTTTATATAGTTCTCATAGCTCAACATAGTTCTTTGTCATTATAATAATTCATATTATTACCACAATACAGTACATATATAGTGCTTTCCATTTGTCAAAATGTAATCCAATTTAGGCTAGTGTTTTATAAGTGCAAATAATTTATCAAATTGAAACCATACATTGCTACAAATTGCAGATAATAAGTGTCATGCTTCAGGACATAACGTTGCAATTGTATTCATTGGAGGGCTGCCACATTGCTGAAACATCGTTAACCTTGCAATTACAAGAAAGATAAAAATATCGCACAGGGAAAGCAGCATTTAAGGATGACAGTCAACCACAAAACACAAAAACAAACACGCAAACAGACAAACGAGAGGGCAAAAGTAATAAAAAATGCAAACGACATCACAAACACAAAAGGGTTGACAATAGGGTTACCACCTTGGAACGATAAGTGGTAACAAAGGCAACTGGGGGTTTAATCCGGTTCTAGGGTGCACCAAACCTCACACTTACCCTACTTCATCCCATTAAAACAGGACAGTGTAAATAAAGAAATACCCGCCATGATCTAATATCTACCCAACAAGGCAGCATCAATAGGCAATATAAGTAAAACACAAATATGTTCGTGCAAATATAATACAAAACAAACAATAGAATAGAAAGCCACAATGAAGGTACTCATTGACTTGGCAGAAGCCAGAGCAACAAGAGAATAAACCATTAGGGCACGACATGAAAGATCATAGACAAACATCAAACGCCACCGTCCCAATGGGCTTTAGGTAGGCGTCATCATAGGGTCCACAGCCTGTCCGGTCATCGTACAATTAAAGAGGAAACCATAGTGGCGAACTGTAAAAGGGTCCACCACCAAGCATGCAGTACGTTGCAAAATGATAGGATCATAACCTCTTTTGATAAACTTTTTAACAAGTTTAACAAAGATAGTATGAAAGTGATCATGACCAAGAACTTACGAAGTTTATAAATCACATCACCATAGAAGTCAGGTTGTGATAGTCCTTGTCGCAGAAGAGTCCTTAAATTACTTTTATATTTGGAAAGAAGATCAGGGTTACGATAATAAAATGCAAAGGTTTTACGAATTTTATGGTAACGGTAACCCTGATTGATTAGCTTTTTAGTTATACAAAGATTACGAATATTAAAGTCCTCAACTCGAGTACAAGCTCTTGAAAAACGAATAAGTTGAGACCCATATACCCCATAAGAAGTTGCTCACCATTTTCAATCGAGAGATCTAAATCAAGAAAAGAAGCTTTATTATCAGATATATTAGATTTATTAAGCTGAAGTTCTTTAGGATAAATATTATCAACCATAGCTGGAAAGAAAGGTTGTCAATGTTCAGTATGTCATCCAGATACCGAGAGGTGTCATTAAAGGCTTCAATAACATCTGCCTGGGTATCTGGTGAAAGACTTAACATGAAATACCTTTCATAGCAAAATAAAAACAAATCTGCGACAAGTGGTGTACAGTTCGTACCCATAGGGATACCAACAATTTGTCTATAAACGGTGGTACCATACCTGACGAAAATATTATCTAATAGGAAGATAAGTGCTTCACAAACTTCAGAGCAAGTCAACATAGTATAATTGTCTAGACTACAACACAAACATAGCTACACTTGAAAAGAAGTAGATATAAAAATCGGCCCAAATATTGGCCCAATGTGACAGTCCACAGTTTTATTAATTACCTACTTAATATCTCTCTTTATTCCTATGTTTTATATATCATTTACAGGTAAGAAAAAATAAGAGATATATGTTCAATATAACACTTAATAACAAGTATCTGATTCAAATAAATAATCTACCATTGTTACCGCTCGACGGCGCGTGGGAAAATCACACACGAACGTGATAATAGCTATACTTCAGCGAAGTGGATGTAACCGAATTTACAAATAATCTAACTTTAATTATTTTGATTGTCTACATTACATAGGCGAACATAGCTCTGCGACGTTGTGTTTCTTTTCTTCTAAAATGGCGTCCTTAAAGAAAACAAAGGCTTGGTCATATTGGCCGAGTTTTCTCATATTGGCCGAGTTTCTCTCCATATTGGCCTTGTTTTTACCATATGATGCGTGCAGTTTCCTGCAAACCACGGCAGATATTACGTAGTTAATTAATAATAGATGACACGTGCAAACATTTAATTCAGTTGACTGTATTGCTGACAGAGAACAGGTTGATTGAATATTATAGCCTCATATCTATCCCTGTAATTATAGTCCGTTTCGTTGTGCACTTGTTGGTTCACAGTGGTCTTTGAAAACAGGTATTCCTGTTCGAGCCTTTGCCAAGTCATTGATCTCTTTCAAGGCGTTTTGTTTTATTTATTCCTACATGTATGCGTATTTATGTGTTGTATTGTCTATTAACGCTGCCTTGTTTGTTAGAAAATACAGATTGAAGTGTTTTTGTTTTTATGTGTCGAGCTCGTTTATGGATCTCGATTTAGCTAAGTCTCAGTTTGTTTGTTAGTCCGTCCGTGCGTGCGATATTCATTGATTGATATATTATGTGTTACTTGCTGGATTTTTAACAAAATCCACCGGAATGTTCCTTATATGTATCAGCATGTACACAACTTCGGGTCGCTGTGACATATTTGCAATTAATTATAGGTGAAATCTGGTCTCTGTTACGACATGCGTATCTTGCTTCTCTCTTGGGGATGTTCACCAAACTTCACTTGAATGTTCCTGATATGCATCTAAAATCATTTGCAATATTACGGGTCGCTGTTGCCACCTTTCGACGAAATATAGGTCACGTCAGGTCTTCACATTGTTAATGCCATTTATTAAAAATAATATTACGTATGCAAGTAGCGAATATCTCTTGGGTTGACATTGGTGTTGGTCACATACAAAATTGGACGTCTTTATAACAGGACTCGACATGTAGGCTGTGGCCGTGGAGTAGTATCTATCCTCATAACGAAGTATTATCACACATATCATAGTGATAATGGAATACTGTCCTGTCCATATATGTCGTTGACATCCTTCAAACCCGAAAGTGTTAAGGTCATGTATTCTACCAAATGAATGAAATTGATTGCATTTATATCTCTTCTAACCCGTCCAATACATCGCAACGGCTACTGTAATGCATGTTCGACAGACGGTAAGACTGTTGACGGTTGCTGGTTATTAAATGTGTTAAAGAATCGTATAACGAAACACGTTGCCACGTACGTGTCGTAGTTAACGTTTTATTGCATATATGTACGATTTACTGTTATGATAATGGCGTCTTTAACTATTCATCTATGGAGAATGAAGCGAAATGCATCCCTTATAGTTGCAGAAACTTCATTAAATGAAGCAACCTTGTTGATTGCTTGGATTTTCCAAGACTATTTATTACTTTTTAAATTAAATACAATGGCTTAATGTACTGTGGAAAGTGTATTGTGATTTCGATTTTATTAGAACCATATATCTACTGAGCATGCGCAGATCTTTTATGAGGGACACCTAGTTCGTGTTTTAGGCAAATTAACATCGTTTGTTATCCAACTGCGTACAACAAATATGCAGCACGTCTTCCAGGGTTGAACATTTTCATCGTGCCGCATATAAACAAAAGCAGTCTTAATGCAAATTAATGAAATTTCGCCATAAGCAATTGTGGATCAGACCATGTTAATACGTCGTTTGCATTTTATAGGCAAATTTGCTCCCATATTTAATCGAGTATTCTGTTAAATCAATAACTGTATTGCTTCTCTTAAACTTTAACGACATGACGACTTCCAAGAAAGTTAATAAAACAAAAAAAAAATAAAAAAAAATGAAATAAAATGGAATTGTCTACATTTTGTTTGCACACAAGCATCATTTGAGCTCATTCTAATTTTGAAAATGATATACCTCATCGACCGTTAAAATAAATGTCGACTTATAAATCTTTTATTGAATTATTGTATTTGGTAAGGAATTAACGTAAGATGCAAAAAGCAAAATATGAGCCTCATGGTATATTATATATTAAGACATATATGCCGAGTAGACGTTTGCTTACACGCAATTTGAGGAGAATATTTAGTGTATGTTATTAGCTATTTTGAATACCATTTTTAAGTCAGGTGGAATTTGGCATCTAACATCCTTATCCGTGACTGGACACATGTTTTCTGATAGGATACAAAGAAGGACATCTTGAAAATGACTGAGAACTTCTCCTTCGTTTTGGCAAAACTTCTCTATGAAATGTGGACTATGATCACTTATTGATTAAGCCAAGTATTCCTGATCGTCTATTTGCATTGACAAGTTTATATCGCTATGAAAGTGTTATCTTTACTGCCGATTCGAGAGTAGTGTATCTATATAAATGTGCATTTATACTGTGCACCTGCAACATTTCTCCCATAAAGAACGGAAGGTTTATGATTACAGTGTGTACTGGTTGTTCATAATTGTTGTTGACAAGGCAGTGCTGTTTATAATTAGGTATAAGACAAAATCGCCCCTGAAATAATTATTTTGATGAAAAAAACGTTCCATAGACGAAACTCTATTATCGTTAAACGTTCCCTCACACACATTGTAGTGTGTATAATTTATTTGAATGGCACGGTGAATTTATAAGTTAGGTGTAAATTACAACTAACAGCTAGTTTTTTACAAAAGGAGCATCAATTACTATTGCTGTACATACAACTAATGGAACTCTAAATGCTATTATTATTATTATTATACCATATTTATATAGCACTCTTTTCATATTTAACATACGTTCAAAAGTGCTTTACAAGTAAAACAATAATACATTCACATACAGTCAAAACTAAAAAAAAAGAACAATACATGTATTAACTCTAAGATATGAAGATATTAAGTGGTAAAATATAAAACAACATATAGATTATATTGCTAAGATAAAGTTAAGACATTATTATTATACTGACTAAAATTAAAATCCGTGTTTAAAAAATAGTACTGTCATAATAAGATGATAAAACAATGGTAATCATTTATGAAATAGTCCAGCTTAAAATACACATCAGCCACTATATATCATTAAAAATAAATGAGTTTTCAGTGATCTCTTAAAAGAGTCAAGTGTGTTGGAATTCCGGATTCTATCGGGATAAGATATGTGCCATAGTTGGTTTAATGGCTCGACTGAAATGTATGTCCTCCTAGGGTTATTAATAGTTATTTTATTGTTACCCCAACAATAGAGAACATAACTATCGCGTTTGTTAAAATTAAGTCGTACCGACAGTTTCATGTTTGCAAGTTTTTAATACAGATTTGCAGGAGAAACTCTACAGACGTTTTAATTCACGTCTATTTGGGTCTCTGTAGTTTGTTTAAACATAATAACAAAGGAATACCGTGCTGATGTGTAATTACAGCACGTCGTGTTACAAGGGTGAATGTAATCAATATGTAAAGCGTGTCAAGGTATTTGAACAGAAAGAAGCGAGGTCGCCCACATTTGATTAAAAATGCTTGATAGGAAGAACTGATGGTAAAATGTGGGACGAATGTTAGAAAACACGGTCGTGGCGTGTTTATGTCTCCGTGACAACATTTGTTTTTTCAATATTTTGTTTTAACACCCGTGACTTGATTTATTATTATGTTAACATTTTGCCTCGCGGGAGCTATATAACGCTTGCGTAAAACCTTGCTTGTAACGTCTTTTGATAATCCTTTAAGCAAACTTAATAAAGTCCTTGAAAGTAAGCCGACTGTCGAATGATCTTTCCAAACAGAATAAGAAACTGGGTCATTGGACATGTTTGATTAAGCTAGGATTTCGGTTACAGGATGTACACCAGACTTTTCGTTGGGGTCTAGTGGTCAAAATTAAAATTGACATATAATGAATTTGTTTCACTATAAAATGCTAAAACAAAATAAATAGAGTTTAATAACCAGTGTTTTTGAGATACGGGAAATATCTCCCGAGGTAGAGAAATGACCCCGATATAAGAACGAGTGCGGAGAACGAGTTCTTATATCGGGGCCATTTCTCTACCTCGGGAGAAATTTTATGTCCTTGTTATGAATTCATGAGTTCAGTTGACTGTGTTCTGTGAATGCTACATTCCTTGTTATGAATTCGTGAGTTTGGTTGACTATGTTCTGTAAATGCTACATTCCTTGTTATGAATTCATGAGTTCAGTTGACTGTGTTCTGTTAATGCTATATTCCTTGTTATGATTTCGTGAGTTTGGTTGACTATGTTCTGTGAATGCTACATTCCTTGTTATTGAATTCGTGAGTTTGGTTGACTATGTTCTGTGAATGCTACATTCCTTGTTATGAATTCATGAGCTCAGTTGACTGTATTCTGTGAATGCTAATTTCCTTGTTCGACCTTTATGCATATTTATACTACGATTTAGGCATTCGGTTAAAATAAAACTCAGACCCCTCAGTGGATCTGAACTAGAAATGTATGTAGATATAAAGGTTACACGGAACTACTAGGTAGGAGGCTATTTCTTTTCCCTGAGACGTTCCTTATTCCCACTTTTGAAACTATCTAACTTCGATAGCATTTAGAGTGCTATCATGAGTTTTATGTAAAAACACCCGCACAGCGTTTCCTCTTTCTTAAACGCGTTTTATTTATAAATGAGAGCTATCAGTTGTAATTTATACCGATCTGATATAATTGTTAAACCTACCATGCAAATAAGTTATGGCCACAGCAGTGAGTAAGAGGGAACGTTTAACGACAGCGCGATCAAAAGCGTTTCATCTGTGGAACGTTCTTTCGTCAAACTAATTATTTCAGGTGCTATTTTGTGTTGTGCCTTGTCAACAGCAATTCTGAATAACAAATACACACTGTTATCATGAACCTTCATTCTTAATGGGACAAATATCGCAGGGGTAATTCATAAATACACATGTATACAGATTCACTACAGAAATAACTCACAACACGTCAGTAAAGATGAGTAGTCTCGTTAATTTAAATGGGACACTGTAGTTTATTTTCTAGAAGAATCGAAAACTTAACAGAAACAATATATAGAGTTTAATAACCAGTGTTTTTGAGATACGGGAAATATCTCCCGAGGTAGAGAAATGGCCCCGATATAAGAACGAGTGCGGAGCCAAGGGAGATATTTTCAGTTAAACACGGGTTATTAAACTATATATTACATGCTTTAAAATGATATTTTATTAATATTTCTAATGATTCACGTCTTTTTACACCAGTTTGCACCAGAACGCCAAGACGACGTTACGTCATCCAAGACGACGTTACGTCATACAAACAAAACAAGTGGAACCGTAACTCTTCGTTAATTTCCGTAATCATTATTTCCTAGTGGCGGAATCTGACGACGACGTCATAAAACAATCGGAACGTCATTTGGCATTCCCTCTACGGACGGAAAAGGCCTAGCAATGTTCCGTACTTGGAGATATTTCCCAGTAGAGCAAACGAGTAGATATAGCTTTTCTATTCCCAATATTTCCTATAGAAATCACAGACACATACGCAATATGTTAGAATTCATAATATAAATGTCACATCATTCAAGACACTGTCTTAGGAAGGTGTCGTTGAGGTCAACAATTTTAATTCACCATATAGTTTGAAAGAAATTGGACTTAAAATGCTTAACTTAACCTAGAATGGCAAATAATAAACATCCTTGTGAAAAAGGAGTAAACTGGGAAAATGAGATATAGGGTCCTATAGAAACCACAGCGTCCGAACGCAATGGCATCGTAGGTCTGCACTGTACTGCATACAAGGAATTGATAATACAATGAAAGAAACAAAAAAAAACAGAAAGGGTGGGAAGCCCATATATTACATATTTGTCTGTGATTTTTATAGGAAATACTGGGAATAAAAAAGCTGTATCTACTCGTTTGCTCTACTGGGAAATATTTCCCAGTGGGAGATATTTCCCGGTACGGATCATTGCTCGGCCTTTTCCGTCAGTGTCGGGAATGCCGAATGACGTTCCGATTGTTTTACGGACGTCTTCGTCAGATTCCGCCACTAGGAAATAACGATTACGGAAATTATATCGGGGCCATTTCTCTACCTCGGGAGATTATTCCCGTATGTCAAAAACACTAGTTATTAAACTCTATATATTGTTTCTGTTAAGTTTTCGATTCTTCCAGAAAATAAAATACAGTGTCCCATTTAAATTAACGAGACTAATCTCGTGTTGTGAGATATTTCTGTAGTGAATCTGTATACATGTGTATATATGAATTACCCCTGCGATATTTGTCCCATTAAGAACGAAGGTTCATGATAACAGTGTGTATTGGTTATTCAGAATTGCTGTTGACAAGGCACAACACAAAATAGCACCTGAAATAATTAGTTTGACGAAAGAACGTTCCACAGATGAAACGCTTTTGATCGCGCTGTCGTTAAACGTTCCCTCTTACTCACTGCTGTGGCCATAACTTATTTGCATGGTAGGTTTAACAATTATATCAGATCGGTATAAATTACAACTGATAGCTCTCATTTATAAATAAAACGCGTTTAAGAAAGAGGAAACGCTGTGCGGGTGTTTTTACATAAAACTCATGATAGCACTCTAAATGCTATCGGAGTTAGATAGTTTCAAAAGTGGGAATAAGGAACGTCTCAGGGAAAACAAATTGCCTCCTACCTAGTAGTTCCGTGTAACCTTTATATCTACACACATTTCTAGTTCAGGTCGACTGAGGGGTCTGAGTTTTATTTTAATCGAATGCCTAAATCGTAATATCAATATGCATAAAGGTCGAACAAGGAAATTAGCATTCACAGAATACAGTCAGCTGAACTCATGAATTCATAACAAGGAATGTAGCATTCTCAGAACATAGTCAACCAAACTCATGAATTCATAACAAGTAATGTAGCATTCACAGAACACAGTCAAACAAACTAATGCATTCACAACAAAGAATGTAGCATTCACAGAACACAGTCTAACAAACTCATGCATTCATAACAAGGATTGTAGCATTCATAGAACACAGTCCAAAAAACTCATGCATTCATAACAAGGAATGTAGCATTCATAGAACACAGTCAAACAAACTCATGCATTTATAACAAGAATGTAGCATTCACAGAACACAGTCACACAAACTCATGTATTCATAACAAGGAATGTAGCATTCACAGAACACAATCAAATAAACTCATAACAAGGATTGTAGCATTCACAGAACATAGTCAAACAAACCCATGAATTCATAACAAGGAATGTAGCATTCACAGAACACAGTCAAACAAACTCTTGCATTCATAACAAGGAATGTTGCATTAACAGAACATATTCAAACAAACTCATGAATTCATAACAAGGAATGTAGCATTCACAGAACACAGTCAAACAAACTCTTGCATTCATAACAAGGAATGTTGCATTAACAGAACAGAGTCAAACAAACTCATGAATTCCTAACAAGGAATGTTGCATTAACAGAACATAGTCAAACAAACTCATGAATTCATAACAAGGAATGTAGCATTCACAGAACACAGTCAAACAAACTCATGCATTCATAACAAAGAATGTAGCATTCACAGATCACAGTCAAACAAACCCATGAATTCATAACAAGGAATGTAACATTCACATAACATAGTCAACTGAACTCATGAATTCATAACAAGGACTGTAGCATTCACAGAAAACAGTTAAACAAACTCATGAATTCATAACAAGGAATGTAGCATTCACAGAACACAGTCAAACAAATTCATGAATTCATAACAAGGAATGTAGCATTCACAGAGCACAGTCAACTGAACTCATGAATTCATAACACGGAATGTAACATTCACAGAACACAGTCAACCAAACTCATGAATTCATAACAAGGAATGTAGCATTCACAGAACACAGTAAAACAAACTCATGAATTCATAACAAGGAATGTAACATTCACATAACACAGTCAACTGAACTCATGAATTCATAACAAGGACTGTAGCATTCACAGAACACAGTCAAACAAACTCATGCGTGCATAACAAGGAATGTAGCATTCACAGAACACAGTCAAACAAACTCATGAATTCATAACAAGGAATGTAGCATTTACAGAACACAGTCAAACAAATTCATGAATTTATAACAAGGAATGTAGCATTCACAGAACACAGTGAACTGAACTCATGAATTCATAACACGGAATGAAACATTCACAGAACACAGTCAACCGAACTCATGAATTCATAACAAGGAATGTAGCATTCACAGAACACAGTCAAACAAACTCATGAATTCATAACAAGGAATGTAACAATTACATAACACAGTCAACTGAACTCATGAATTCATAACAAGGTATGTAGCATTCACAGAATACAGTCAACCAAACTCATGAATTCATAACAAAGGATGTAGCATTCACAGATCACAGTCAAACACACTCATGAATTCATAACAAGGAATGTAACATTCACATAACACAGTCAACTGAACTCATGAATTCATAACAAGGAAAGGAAGCATTCACAGAACACAGTTAAACAAACTCATGAATTCATAACAAGGAATGTAGCATTCACAGAACACAGTCAAACAAATTCATGAATTCATAACAAGGAATGTATCATTCACAGAGCACTGTCAACATAACTCATGAATTCATAACACGGAATGTAACATTCACAGAACACATTCAACCAAACTCATGAATTCATAACAAGGAATGTAGCATTCACAGAACACAGTCACACAAACTCATGAATTCATAACAAGGAATGTAACATTCACATAACACAGTCAACTGAACTCATGAATTCATAACAAGGACTGTAGCATTCACAGAACACAGTCAAACAAACTCATGCATTCATAACAAGGAATGTAGCATTCACAGAACACAGTCAAACAAACTCATGAATTCATAACAATGAATGTAGCATTCACAGAACACAGTCGAACAAATTCATGAATTCATAACTAGGAATGTAGCATTCACAGAACACAGTCAACTAAACTCAAGAATTCATAACACGGAATGTAACATTCACAGAACACAGTCAACCAAACTCATGAATTCATAACAAGGAATGTAGCATTCACAGAACACAGTCAAACAAAGTCATGAATTCATAACAAGGAATGTAGCATTCACAGAGCACAGTCAACTGAACTCATGAATTCATAACACGGAATGTTACATTCACAGAACACATTCAACCAAACTCATGAATTCATAACAAGGAATGTAGCATTCACAGAACACAGTCACACAAACTCATGAATTCATAACAAGGAATGTAACATTCACATAACACAGTCAACTGAACTCATGAATTCATAACAAGGACTGTAGCATTCACAGAACACAGTCAAACAAACTCATGCATTCATAACAAGGAATGTAGCATTCACAGAACACAGTCAAACAAACTCATGAATTCATAACAAGGAATGTAGCATTCGCAGAACACAGTCAAACAAATTCATGAATTCATAACTAGGAATGTAGCATTCACAGAACACAGTCAACTGAACTCAAGAATTCATAACACGGAATGTAACATTCACAGAACACAGTCAACCAAATTTATGAATTCATAACAAGGAATGTAGCATTCACAGAAAACAGTCAAACAAACTCATGAATTCATAACAAGGAATGTAACATTCACATAACACAGTCAACTGAACTCATGAATTCATAACAAGGTATGTAGCATTCATAGAACACAGTCAACCAAACTCATGAATTCATAACAAGGAATGTAGCATTCACAGAACACAGTAACACAAACTCATGAATTCATAACACGGAATTTAGCATTCACAGAACACAGTCAAACAAACTAAAGAATTCATAACAAGGAATGTAGCATTCACGGAACACAGTCAAACAAATTCATGAATTCATAACACGGAATGTAACATTCACTGAACACTGTCAACCAAACTCATGAATTCATAACAAGGACTGTAGCAATCACAGAACACTGTCAAACAAACTCATGAATTCATAACAAGGAATGTAGCCTTCACAGAACACAGTCAACCAAACTTGCGAATTCATAACAAGGAATGTAGCATTCACAGAACACAGTCAACCAAACTTGCGAATTCATAACAAGCAATGTAGCATTCACAGAACACAGTCAACCAAACTTGCGAATTCATAACAAGGAATGTAGCATTCACAGAACACAGTCAACGAAACTTGCGAATTCATAACAAAGAATGTAGCATTCAGAGAACACAGTCAACCAAACTCACAAATTCATAACAAGGAATGTAGCATTCACAGAACACAGTCAACCAAACTTGCGAATTCATAACAAGGAATGTAGCATTCACAGAACAAAGTCAACCAAACTTGAGAATTCATAACATAGAATGTAGCATTCACAAAACACAGTCAAACAAACTCATGAATTCATAACAAGGAATGTAGCATTCACAGAACATAGTCAACGAAACTCACGAATTCATAACAAGGAATGTAGCATTCACGGAACACAGTCAACCAAACTTGCGAATTCATAACTAGGAATGTAGCATTCACAGAAAACAGTCAACCAAACTCATGAATTCATAACAAGGACAAAACAGGAGAATGAGACACCACCAACACGGACTGATAATAGGTGTACTGCCTTGGTACTTTCAGTAGATTGATATTAGGTATACTGCCTTGGTACGGTCAGTAGATTGATATTAGGTATACTGCCTTGGTACGGTCAGTAGATTGATATTAGGTATACTGCCTTTGTACGGTCGGCAGATTTGTAATAGGTATACTGCCTTGGTACGGTCAGCAGATTGGTAATAAGTATACTGCCTTGGAACGGTCAGTAGATTGATATTAGGTATACTGCCTTGGTACGGTCAGCAGATTGGTAGTAAGTATACTGCCTTGGAACGGTCAGTAGATTGATATTAGGTTTACTGCCTTTGTACGGTCAGCAGATTGGTAATAGGTATACTGCCTTGGAACGGTCAGTAGATTGATAATAGGTATACTGCCTTGGTACGGTCAGCAGATTGGTAATAATTATACTACCTTGGAACGGTCAGTAGATTGATATTAGATATACTTCCTTGGTACGGTCAGCAGATTGGTAATAGGTATACTGCCTTGATACGGTCAGCAGATTGGTAATAGGTATACTGCCTTGGTACGGTCAGCAGATTGGTAATAGGTATACTGCCTTGGTACGGTCAGCAGATTGGTAATAAGTATACTGCCTTGGAACGGTCAGTAGATTGATATTAGGTATACAGTCTTGGTACGGTCAGCAGATTGTTAATAGGTTTACTGTCTTGATACGGTCAGCAGATTGTTAATAGGTTTACTGCATTGGTACGGTCAGCATATTAGCTATAAGTCTACTGCCTTGGATCGGTCAGCAGACTGGTAATAGCTAGACTGCCTTGGATCGTTCAGCAGCTCAAAGGGCACTAAATTGTAAGTGTATTGCCGGAGCCTCAAGTCTCTATCTATCCCGGACTCAGAAAGCTGCTATGAGTGTTGGACTGTGTATCAACGTCATATTTACTGTTCATAAAAGAACAGTAAGAATACCGTGACGCCGTCAAATTTATATACATGCATATTATGGGTCTTCTACTACTTAAATTACGTATCAAGTTTAGGGATACAGTCTACAAATTATGATCTGCGCATGGTTCTAACTGTTTTTTTACTACAAGAATTAGATGTACATTTCAGGGATACAGTCTATAGATGTATTAATTACAAGAATAACATAACGGAAATTGTTTTTGAATATTACTTAACAGTTTGTATGTACAGCTCTCTATATATATCTGTTAGTGCTGTCTGATTTTAAAACACTTCTTCAATCATTAAACACAGTTGATGAAACTTTAACTGAAGCATATTCTAAAGAGTTTGAATAGGTCTGCACCAATTGCTGTTATATTATCATTAAATTATATTAGTGTTTATATCTATGATAATTTACCAATTCTTCATGATATTTTCCCAATTCACTTTCTAATCATGAATCAACATTATATTTATTGATCCATTACACATACTATTTCAGATATCTGTCATATTCGTATTATAACGGTAGACAACACAGATGCCAATATTAAAAACATGTTAATTTTGTCTTATGATGACTAGTTTATCTAGTGCTTAAATCTTTCATGATGAATGTGGTTTGATTTCTGATAATTACAAATACAGCCATTCTAACATCTACACACTGTTCGTTTATTTTTTATCATATTCATTCGCCTTACTGTTGTCTTATGTAACTGTTCAAACGGACTTGTGATATTTTGTATCATTGTTTTCTTGTTTGTCTTTATTGGGACCTAAATTTGAAACATGTCATCTATATTATTGCATTGCTAATATTTGGTATGGCACTTTCCTATTCATAACTTAAAGCAGTCAAGACCGTAGAGGTGGAATGCATTTATTCAAACACAACACTTTTCAGAAAAAGAAAGCAAAAGAAAAACAAAACAAAAAAACACTTACATATCGGGAATATTCAAGTTGTTACATGTTTGCGATGTCTCATGTAGTTAGATATATATTATATTGATACCTCATTGAATACTCAATTAGTAATTTATTAATTAAACTGTCCATAAAAATGATATGCGATATTATTTTGAAATATTTGCACATTTTAATAATTATTTGCCTATAATTATTCATTTTCGTGTCGTTGAGTTAGCTAAACCAGTTGAACCAATTGTTTTGACTGTAACAAAGCGACATTTTCCAAAATATTTAATACTCTTCCCGAAACTAATTTTACCCCTAATCTGTGAGAATATTACAAGCTGGTAAAAGAACAAAATGCAATACATATCACTTGATTTATATGACATCTTATATCAAGTTGCTGTTATCCTCAAAGGATGATATCGTATTTGAATATTTTCCAATAACTGGTAGCAAGATATTGAGCTATAAGCTCAGACAGCGCGTTGTCATATCGACAGCTGTCAGTATAAGTTTGTAATTAGCTATAGCGTTAAACGGTTTGGTATAACAATGAGAAATAGATATAGAAACAGCTACATCCACATGCAACGGCACCGTTAGTCCGCATTGTACCACATATAAAATCGAATGAGAAAATTAAAATTTAAGGAAAATGACAATACACAAGGCAAATAATGGTGAAGTCAAGGTCACCAATTTGGATTCGAATGTAATACGGTATACTGATGTTGTGTGTACACAACCTTGTAGCGTAGTGGCGTATCGATTTTTTACTTCTTTGCCTTGAGTATTTTAAAGAATAGTGATTCTTCCGTTTCTCCTGATCCCGTCTGATACACTCTGGTCTCTGCTATCTTAATAGTTATACAAAATCCGTGACATTTCTGATTTCCAACCCACGAGAACATGTTTCTGTTGCTTGTACTAATTGTCATTCATGTTACTTTTCAAAGAATAGTGTTTTATGGTGATGTGATTTACAAACTCCGTCAGATCCTTTGTCATGATCACTTTCATACTGTCTTTGCTACACTTGCTAAAAGGTTTATCAACAAGGTTACGATCATATCAGTTTGCAACGCACTGTATGATTGGTGGTGGACCCAATTACAGTTCGCCACTATGCTTTCCTCTTTAATTGTGCGATGACCGGACAGGCTGTGGACCCTATGATGACGTCTATCTAAAGCCCAAAAGGACGGCGATGTTTGATGTGTGTCTGCAATCTTGTCTTGTCGTGCCCTCAATGGTTTATTTTCTTGTTGCTCTGGCTTCTTCCAAGTCATTGAGTTACTTCTTTGTGGCTTTCTAGGCTATTGTTTTTTTTTGTATTGATACATACTCGAGCATCTTTGTGTTTTACTTATATTGTCTATTAATACTGCCTTATTGGTTACAGAATAGTCCATGGCGGGGATTTCTTTATTTACACTGTCCTGTTTTGTTTGGATGACTGTAGGGTAAGTGGGATGTTTGGTGCACCCTAGAACCGGTTTAAACCCCCAGCGACCGTTTTTGCCAAATACACCAAATATAATGTATATTAGATCGAACTTATTGCAACATTTAAACTTAATTTACAAATAATCAGTGCGTTTCGGATGCAAGTTTAACATTAACATGTACATGGGAAAATATGCCACATCTACATTATTGAAATGTCAATATTATTCATTTTTCAGTGCATTTAACAAGTCATGAATAGTTATTTATTAAAACAACGTGTTCGGAATTCAGTATATCAGTAAAAAGATTCATAATTAACCCCAAAAAAGTAACTATGTTACAACCTCGCTATTATCATGTCTCCTGGATAACTTTCTAACACTAATGTCAACACCTGGAGAAGTTCACAATTGACACAATAAAAGTGTGTTGTAAATACATATAACACAAACATGATTTTAAAAATCTCAGGATATAACCGGAAGATTTGTTCAAAACAACCACAGAAATTTCGTCGTTATAACGGTATGAGTATCAATAGTGATTCCATTATTGCAGACAAGTTTCGCCTTTATTATTATACAATTAAGCAACAGCGTTTACAGTATTGGGTACCAGTAGTTGCGATTATTTACAGCGTTTAAACTACTGGGTTCCGATGTCGTCTACTATTTTAAGATTGGAGAATGCCGTTACAATGTCGGGTACGATTATATTGTGATAATATACATAGTTTACAATATCAGATACCAGCGTTTAAGTTTTCTGGTGCCAGTAACGCCTGTATTAGTGTGTGATAAGCTACAACGTCCATATTATCGGTTACCAGCGATTGCGTTTCCAGGCACCATTACCGTTTGTATTAGTATGTTATTACATTATAGAGTAGGACTTTCGTCGTTATTAGTGTGTGAATAGTCAGTGTTTGCATTATCGGGCACCAGTAGTTTGTAAAAATCGTCTGCGTTAACCATATATGTAACCTGTTTTAAGTTTGCGATGAGCAACAGCGTTTATATTATCGGGTACACACTTCGCCTTTATGACTTTGTGATTAGCTAAAGTGGTTATAGTATCGAGTATGAGAGTTTATTTATTTAGCTAAAGTGTATACATCGTCGGGTATGAGTCATAGGTGGTATATGATTAACTACATCGTTTGCATTACTGAGTACCAATGTTTAGTAATTAATCAACTATCTTGTAATACGGTATGATTGGCTTAATACTTTACGTTATCCGGAGCGAGTAGATAAGTGTTACAGATAAAATTTAACAAGAAAGGAATCAAAACCAGCAACAACTATTTTTAGAATATAGTCAACAAATGTATTCAACTATTACAATGAAAAATATTCACTTACAGAAAATACACCAAGTGGGTCCCGTATTTATTTGACATACGATATAAGAATAAAGTCCAAATAATATTGGCAAGTGCCTCTTTAATCATATATATATTTATTTACAATAGTCCAGATAATCCAATGTCACTTTATTATAGATGAGCACACTACTTTTTATCCTCGCACAATGTATGTTTAATTCAAGAAAGATAAAAATATCGGACAGGGAAAGCAGCATTCAAGGACGACAGTCAACCACAAAACACAAAAACAAACACGCAAACAGACAAACTAGAAAGTAATAAAAAATGCAAACGACATCACAAACACAAAAGTGTTGACAATAGGGCTACCGCCTTGGAACGGTCAGTAGCAACAAAGGCCACTGGGGGGTTTAAACCGGTTCTAGGGTGCCCCAAACATCCCACTTACCCTATTGTCATCCCAACAAAACAGGAAAGTGTGAATAAAAAAATCCCCGCCATGGACTATTAGGCAATAGGGCTACCGCCTTGGAACGGTCAGTGGCAACAAAGGCCACTGGGGGTTTAAACCGGTTCTAGGGTGCACCAAACCTCACACTTACCCTACTGTTATCCCATTAAAACAGGACAGTGTAAATAAAGAAATCAAAGCATCCAATATTTTCAATTTATACTGAATTTGAAGTAAACGCTAAATGCAAATACTGAACCAGATACTGAACAAATATCAACCCGGAAAGGCTGTATTACTACTGTCATAGAATTTCATAGAAAATCATAAAAGCTTTAGAATAAAAACTTATTCCAATAAAATAAACATGGTATTTTTAAATAACCTTGAATGACAGTCATATGATGTGAAATCATTGCATTTACTCATCCAGAAACTTCTATTTGTCACTAATTATAAGTGAATGATCTTGCATGACTCAGTAACATGTTTACATAATAACATGTTCACAGGGGCAAGAGTGAGCGGTGGCAAACACTTATCACTACCGTTCATGAACAGTCTCAATAAAATCCAGACTGAAATATTCCGACGATTTCCAAAGCTCTCCTTTCATACTTGTTTAAACCATAGTGGCCTTCTTTGCCAGTGACCGTTTCGAAGCGATACTCTTTTTGTCAACCCTGGTAAGCTTTTGGTATCCTATACCTTGCCTTTTATAAACTCTTGTACGTGTTGTTTGCTTCTATGCCGGTTGATCGTTGAATGATAACTTTCCTGTTCGATTTGTATGTCTACTTGTATTAGTTTGTGATAAGCTACAGCGTATACATTGCTGGGTTCTGGTTCCCTCTTTATTACTTTGTGATTAGGAACAGCGTATACATTGCCGGGTTCTGGTTCCCTCTTTATTACTTTGTGATTATCTACAGCGTATACATTGCTGGGTTCTAGTTCCCTCTTTCTTTCTTTGTGATTATCTACAGCCTATACATGGTTGCTGGTTCACTCTTCTCTTTATAAATGTGTGATTAGCTACAGCGTATACGTTGCAGGGTTCTAGTTCCTTCGTTATTAGTTTGTGATTAGCTACTTCGTATACATTGCTGGGTTCCGGTTCCCCCGTTATTACTTTGTGATAAGCTACAGCGTATACATTTCTGGGTTCTGGTTTCCTCTCTCTTAGTTTGTGATTAGCTACAGAGTATACATTGCTAGGTTCTGGTTCCCTCTTTATTACTTTGTGATTAGCTACAGCGTATACATTCTCTCTTTATTACTGTGTGATTAGCAACTGTACCAGCATTTCATATTCTGGTAATTTCGTAGTTTGGTCAGTCTTCACATTGTAACGATGTTGTGTGTTTGTATTGTTGCTGTTGTTCTTTTTGTTGTGTTTTGTTGTTCTTTATTTTGTGACTTTTATATCATTGAAATATCTAACTTCAGCCGACGGAAAGAAGAACCAAGAGCACAAAGTTAAGCGCGAATTCAAATACCTGACTCCGATCCCGTCATTTCTACCGACAGAGTCCAATTACACGTACCACAAAGGGGAGCGAGCTATATTGTATTGCTCTGTGAAGAATCTAGGGACTAAATCGGTGAGTTTTGAAATACAAATCTATCCATATACTTATTATTTTATACTAGTTTTCAGTTATAATACATTGAGTTGTATATCTTATCACGAACCAAACATGATGGACACGTATTGAAATATAGTATAATGAGTTGTCTATCTATTATCAACCCGACATGATTGGCATTTATCGAACTAGACTAGTTATGTATAAGTCAACGCTCTCTATTTAATATTTGCAAAGTACCACTCTCTGTTCGATATTACCTTGCATTGTGTATTAGCATTACTGGTATATAAGCCTATTAAACAAGCTGATGTGGTTCCCTAATATAGTCTAATCTAATCAGGGTGATATCAGCTTATTTATACCAATATTTAAAAAATATCGAAACACCTAGATTAGGACCGAATTACTGATTACCTTACCTTCGAGGGTCTTAGCATGCTTATGTATGCATATCTGAAACAGCACACTATTAGCACTTTACTTATATATAAACATACCAACCGTCTTGCGAGCCGGAAACATTCTTTTGCAGCACGTATTACAGTCATTTGTGTCATTTGTTAGGGTCATCGGATATGCCCCTCTGATGGGAGGAGCTTGCATATAAATTGTCTTCAAATTTATTTTCTAACGTTTTTACCTTCAACTAAACCTTACCCTAAACGTAACCTTTAACCTAACTCCGACGCGTGCCCCAAGATCTGGCGGTTTCCATGCTAAGGATGATTTTAATTTGTGAACTATCCAGATTGTTTACTCATTTCCTCCTTAGCATGCTTATACTGCATAGCCATAACATTGTTAACATATACTACACGTTTCAGATAATTTGGAGAAGGACTAACGAGTCAACACCATTAACAATCGGTAAAATCACATATACGGACGATCGAAGGTACGAGATTGCCCATATTGAAGATTCCACCGACTGGAACCTAATGATATCAAATGTGTCTACGAAGGAGACCGGCTCTTACGAATGCCAGATCAGTGCCGTTGATAGGGATCTGCGAAAAGAAATATACTTACACATAAAAGGTAAGTTTTAACGACACATTTGTGCAATATTGTTATCTCGTTCAGAGAAAATGTAATTTTAAAGACGTGCACGGCCATGGAAACACGTTCATGAATCTAAATTCTGCAACAGACTCTTGTTGTAACGTAACGACAAGTTAACGTTCATTAGTGTTGCGCCGTGATGTTTTAACAGTTCGACAGGTAAATATAAGGATAAACTGTGCGTTTTATCCCAGCAAGTACCGAATTGTTATAATTATCGAAACACCCAGCAATTTCACACCTCTGAAAACGCTCAGTACAGCATATCGAGGGTAAATAAAGCCTTATGTAGACACGTATTGTGTAATATAAATTTAACGACAACTGACACACTGTACTAGTGCATAATATCGCATATCAAAAACTTCACAAAGTCTATTTTGTGATTACAACTAGTATTGTTATAAACAACGACGTCAAAGCAAATATTTAAAACCTTAGAACAGAAACGTACAGCTGTTTGATTGAACATGTACGCCATTAAGTGTAGGATAGAGGATATGAAACAAATCTTCAGCTTCAAAACACCGAAATGGAAGAAGCATAGCGTAGACCTCAAAATGGTGAATATGTCCACACCTTGTATAGATCATTTTTAAAATTAAAATAATTGTCAAATTTGGTATTATAATCATCTTAAAACTATAGATATAAAAGTCAAACAGGAAATATAGCATTCAAGGACCACAGTCAACCAAAACACGAATGGAAACAAACAACAACTGCAAGGATAAATAAAATGCAAACACATCACAAACACATGTTGTTTCATGGTAAACTAGCTAGTTTGCTGCCTAAAAATGGGATGACTATGCGTTTTTGAAATATATACAACATATAGATTTCAGTCCACAGTTAACTAAAGTTACGCATTAGAACAAACAATACGTAAAAGGTTTATAAGCAAGGCAAATGAAATCACACGCACAAACAGGTTGACGACAAGAGGGCTACCGCCTTCAAACGAGCAATGGCTTAAACGCCGCTGGTTGAATGTTATCGTGTTGGATTTAGTTTGTTGGATATTTAGACAGATATGAATATTTACGACTTTAATTGCAGAAAATAGCAACACATGAGGTTTGTGAGTGTTCTGTCGCTATGCACTAATAAGTACATATGTGCAAAAAACACACACATTCATTTTATAAATGTGTATCTTATGGCATCAATAGCATACAATCAATATCCAAAGCGTGTATGTTCTTTTGCTCAATATAATTTTAATGATTACAATAACTTTAAAGCAGTGGTTTGTCAATGTAAACTGATTTTAATCATATTTTAAAGCACATCTGTTTTATTCATCTAAGCACAACTTGTGCATTGTTCTTTTAGTATGCCAAAGGTTCTAGACATTATGCCATAATACAACATTGTACTACTACTACTACTACTACTACTACAACTACTACTGCTGCTTACCTACCACTACTACAACTACTACAACTACTACAACAACTACTACTGCTACTACTACTACTACTACTATTACTTCTACTACTACTACTGCTGCTACCTACTACTACTACTATTACTACTACTACTACTATTACTACTACTACTACTATTACTTCTACTACTACTACTACCTACTACTACTACTACTACTACTACTACTATTACTACTACTACTGCTGCTGCTACTACTACTACTACTACTACTACTACTACTACTACTATTACTACTACTACTACTACTATTACTACTTTCTACTACTACTACTACTACTACTGCTACTACTACCTACTACTACTACTACTACTACTATTACTATTACTACTACTACTACTACTACTACTACAACTACTACTACTACTATACTACTACTACTACTACAACAACTACTACTATGATTAAGGGACTGTTAAATGATCCGGGAAGTAAATGTAGCTTTCTGAGACATCTATTACAATAGTTGGGTAAACAATAAATTTAATACATCTATTAAGTTACGATTTACTCCATTGGCTCAGCCTCATGTTTGTGACCGGAAAACGCACGACTGACCGTCTGAAATGTACGTGACGTCAACTACCGTTGTAACAAGTAACGTCATTAGATGCCCTCAACAAAATACCCTTACCGCTGCATTTTCAAGGAAAACACTATTTTACATGATATTGTAAGCATGAAATGTCGACGTAAAACGAAATTGTCAGATCTTAAAACTTCTCACATACCGTCTCAGGTTGAAAATATTAGCATGGCTATCTCAAATTAAACTATGAAACTAGCTACTAGTATGAGACGTGTTGCAGACAGTGTGTTCGAAATACTATGTTTTACTAAAACTGTAACTTTGATTATCTTTCGACAGTATCCATGCCTTTATTGAGTATTTGGTGAAAGTTGTGTTAAATACTGAACATTGAAGTTTGTCACAATCCTGGCGTTTTTATCCTGAACTTTGTAAACATACAACACTACTTCCGAATGTGTCGGTTTGTAACGCCCACAAATAACTATTTTAAGAATCGGTAGTTTTTGTTAATTGAAGGTATGCAGCACCCGTGGGGAAATCTTCAAATGTCTATGCTGCGACACGTAGACACGGGGTTATGTATACGGCGCTTGATCAAACACTCTAGATGTTTGTCTTGCAATATAATACATCTACAATACAGGCGACTTTAGTGACGCAGTTTGTTTCATTTGTTTCAGATGAGTTTTCCTATGATGATCCACGTGAGTAATACATGTTATTCCTTATTCGTCTTCGTCATGTTCGTGTTGCCTAGTACCTGTTAGAATTCAATCAATTCAATGTAGACGTAGACAGAGTTACATTATTGATATACCAGTAATCCTCAATCGTCTATGAACGTATATAAAAGCGAAATCGCAATCGGCATGACATTTCATTACATTTAGTTATAATAGTAATGAACCTTATCTTAACATAGCAAGGTCAGAATTAATTTTATTATGATTAGTTCATTTGTTTTGAAACAGCTTATTAATGCTAAACAAGTTGTGTGCAGTTAGCGCAGAGGCCTTGTTCGACAATATCTACATCCGCGCTAATTTCCCTCAGATTGGCAAAATGCATGTCCATATAAACAATCAAAAATATGCTTTAGATACGCAAAACATTTGGTTTCAAATACGATATCGTCTTATTTAAATTGAAAAAAATATGCCTCCTTCCCCATCAAATCAATAAACGTTGAGTTTATAAATAATTCAGCCGTTCTGACAAACAACAGAATACATCTGTATTACGGCCATAAATCCAATGGAGACAATGATATTGTATTAAGTAATACGGCATAATATATGGTCTCCATTTCTAACCGAAATGTCATCTAGGAGACCATTTTATTCGAATAAGGTCGTACATTTCAACTGCGAGTGGTAAACTATTTAGATAGAGATATCTTATATGTACCAATATACACGTTTTTTTTTGTATAATATCTTTGAGGTTACTACAAGATCATGAATGCTGGGACATACATAGCGTGTTTTTTTTCTTATTCTGTATTGTTTGAAGAAATATAGGTATAAAAAAGAGTATGACAATGGACCTTTGGAAACGGCCGAAAACGACACATACGAAATATTGCTGTCTCGGTTATAAGTGGCGAACAGGACATGCAGCGTTTAAAACCAGGTTTAAGAGTTCAGTTTGTTATAGTTGATAATACCAATTCTATATTCTGATTAAATGTTTTGGGTTTTAGATAGGAACACAACATTTGCGTCAGTAAAACGGGATACGTTATCTTAACACAATGTTGTTGTTTTTTTGGTGGTGGTGGTGGGCGTGAGTGATTGTGTGTGTAGGGGGAGATATAAACATTCTAAACAGGCAGTTTATTGTCACACCTTTTAATCGTCAACATCTATAAAGCCTGCGGTTGTATTTCCCTAACCCCAATTGATACAATAAGTATACACTATTTCGTCGTTATTAGCAGCACACAACTGTTTGTGTGTTTACTTACACTGTCCCGTTTTTTGGGATGACTATGGGGTAAGAGTGAAGTTTAGTGCTCACTAGAACCTGGTTTAAACTTCCCGGTGGTCCCTTTTGCCACTGACCGTTCCGTACGCCTGTTGTCAACACTTATATGTTTGTGATGTGTTTGTTTACTGAATGTGTTTGCAACCAATCACCTTTACGTTGCAATTTTTGTTCGAGTGACTCTATGCTGTGAATGCTACTCTTTCTGTTGGACTTGTTTTGGCTAACACATTATTGATAAGTATAGTACATACTCATAACACATCCAATATTTAATATTTAGTATACTACGAAAGATCGAAATCTTATACAAAGGTAAGCATATGTCGAACACTTTGATAATCTCCTTCAAATGCTACCCTTATAAATATAAAATGATATATAGGGTCCTATAGAAACCACAGCGTCCGAACGCAATGGCATCGTAGGTACGCACTGTACTGCAAACAAGGACTAGAAACTAAATGAAAGAGACAAAAAACAACAGAAAGGGTGGTGAATACAGGGTTACCGACTTGGAACGGTCAGTAGGCAATAAGGCCTACTGGTTAGCTTGAATCGATTTTATATGCGCACAATCCTCGCTATTATCCTGTCTTTAGCGCCCAAATAGACAAGACAGTGTAAACAAAACTACATTCAATCAAAAGGATTTCTCTAACAATAAAGTCCACATCCAGAGAAAATTAACATACACGTTATCGTTTGATTTATGTCTTTGTCTTCATTAAATGTGATTATTGTGATAGAAATCCGGCAATTATTTAAATGTGAGTGTATAAATCTCCGACAAACTGACATTTCTGGGGTTATTAGGATCATTTGACTGGGGTTTCATTGTAACTGAGTTTCGTTAGTAGCATACATCATATTTAAAGCCATTTTTTTTCCATTGTAATTGGAAAAGTAGCATATTTTTATGGCGTTGGTCTCCGTTCATCTAAGTTGTTATTTATTTAAAAAAACATAACGAACTATTTTGGACTCTAGTACAATACAAACAAAACACATATGCATTCATGCCTCTCAGTTTATTCCGGGGATGTTTGTAAACGTTTTAGCATCGTTCATACATTTTACTGCAGTAGAACTACAATCAAGGGATTACGTGAACAGTAAATACAGGTGTTAAATAGTTTGTATATACATGATATATATACAATATTGCATGAGTTCGTTTTATAAAAATATCGAACAAAACAAGGAGACATAAATGCAACTTTTCCGACACGGCGGCGGTCTTTTTCGTTTATATCATGTTCTCAAGAACTGTGAACACCAAAGACCATATATCTCACGTTTATTTGGATATTAACACTCAAAGTGGTACATTTGTCAGGGACTAGATGTTTTAAACAACTTATATGTTCCCCGAGCAACTTCTTATGGGGTCTATGTGTCTCACCTTATTCGTTTTTCAAGAGCTTGTACTCGAGTTGAGGACTTTAATATTCGTAATCATTGTATAACTAAAAAGCTACTTCATCAGGGTTACCGTTACCATAAACTTCGTAAAACCTTTGCAAAATTGTATTATCGTAACCAGGATCTTCTTTTCATATAAAAAAGCAATTTAAGGACTCTTCTGCGACAATGACTTCTATGGTGATGTGATTTACAAACTTCGTAAGATTCTTGGTCATGATCACTTTCATACTATCTTTGTTAAACTTGTTAAACTTGTTAAACGTTTTATCAAAAGAGGTCATGACCCTATCATTTTGCAACGTACTGCATGCTTGATGGTGGACCATTTTACAGTTCGACACTACCTTTTCTTTTTTAATTGTACGATTACCGGACAGGCTGTGGACCCTATGATGACGCCTACCTAAAGAAATATAAAACGATCGGACAGGGAAAGTAGCATTCAAGGAGGACAGTCAACCACAAAACACAGAAACAAACACGCAAACAGACAAACAAGAAGGCTAAAATAATAATAATTGCAAACGACATCACAAACACAAAAGGGTTAACAAAGGGCTACCGCCTTGGAACGGTCAGTTGCAAAGTAGGCCACTTGGAGTTTAAACCAGTTCTAGGGTGCACCAAACCTTACACTTACCCTACTGTCATCCCATTAAAGCAAGACAGTGTAAATAAAGAAATCCCCGCCATGATCTAATCTCATAGCCCATTTGCACGGTGGCGTTTGGTGTTTGTCCGCGGTCTTGTCTTGTCGTGCCCTGAATGGTTTATTCTCCTGTTTCTCTGGCTTCTGCCAAGTCATTGAGAACCTTCATTGTGGCTTTCTAGGCTTTTTTTGTATTGATATATACACGAGCATCTAGGTGTTTTACTTCTATTTCCTTTTAACGCTGCCTTGTTGGTTAGAGAATATTTTATGGCGGGGATTTCTTTATTTACACTGTCCCGTTTAATTTGGATGGCACTAGGATACATGTAAGTGTGAGGTATTTTACACTCTAGAACCAGGTTTAAACACCTAGTAGCCTTTTTGGCCACTGACCGTTCCAAGCCGGTAGCCCTATTGTCAACCCTTTTGTGTTTGTGATGTCGTTTGCAATTTTTATTACTTTTGCCTTCTCATTTGTCTGTTTGCGTTTTTGTTTTTGTGTTTTGCGGTTGACTGTCGTCATTGAATGCTACTTTCCCTGTCCGATTTTTATATCTTTCTTTTTATAATTGTGTCTTGGTTTGTACAACTGTACATGACATGCCAAATGCGGGTATGAGAGTAAGGCCAAGAGCAGATAGCATTCAAGTTGGGTCGTTTCTGTAAATTAGTTATGTTGCCCCATATTGCAGGATCAACCTAATGTGAGGCAAATCAGTATGAGTTGCAAATATTTAGATATCAACATACAGTGAAGGGGAGACGTTGATTTCCGTGAAGTTCATAGTTTATATTTGAATCCTTAAAGGTCGTCATATATTCTTCTTTGTGTACTTCAGTTACCCGATTTTTCATTATCATAAACTCCGAAAAAAACGTTGCACAATGTTATTATCACATTTATCACAAACTGATTCTATGATGGCGTGATTTACAAACTTCGTAATCTCCTTGGTCTTAATCATGCTCATACAATCATTATGAAATGTGTTTACCAGACGAGCCTCATTTTAAGTGGTTGATCCATTTACATTTACTATGCTTTCCTCTTTGATTGTGCAAGGACAAATTACCCTTTGATGATGTCTACCAACATCCTGAAAGGATTGTAGCATTTGATGTGTGTATCCGGTGTATCAGGTGTTGTCTTAATGTACCCTTTTTTATTCATTATCTTGTTGCTTCGGCTTCTCCAGGTTTATGTTGTAGCTTTCTATGTCTTTTTTGGTTTTGTTATGTGCCTAGATACAATGTGTTTGTTCCAATTATATTATGTTGCCTAGTGTCTTACATAATATAGCCGGACAAGGATTTCTTTATTGCACTGTGCGTTTTTTATTGGGCTGTCAGTAGGGTAAGCTTGAGGTATATTGCAACCTAGAACCAGATTTAAACAGCGGCCGTTTTGTCACTGACCGTAACAAGGTGAGGGCCCTATTGTCAACCCGTTTGTGTTAGTACTGTCTGTGACACCTACATTTCTTGTACGACTCTTGTACATATTTTACTCAATAGAACAAGGAATAAATGAGGTGAGAAAATAAAATGGGGTTATTGCAAACAAATAGCATATGGCGCTTTGAAATCCCATCCACGGTTGTCTATCTATTCATTGGCACAACACGTATATATTGATACCGTCTTTAGTCAACTATTTAGTGCAATATGTATATTACGAATCTTAAGTTTCTTTAAGTTTCTTATTTCTTTAAGTTCAGTTAACTGTTCAGTGCTATATGGATATATCGAATCCCGTGTTTAACCAAATGTTCAGGGCAGTATGTGTATATCGAATCCCAAGTTTAACCAACTGTTCAGTGCAATAAGTATACATCGAATCCCATGTTTAATCAACTGTTCAATGCAATATGGTTATACCAACTGTTCGGTGCAATATGAATATTACGAATCCTATGTGTGGCCAACTGTTCAATGCAATATGGATATATCGAATATCATGTTTAACCAAATGTTCGGTGCATATGGATATATCGAATCCAATGTTTAGCCATCTGTTCGGTGCAATATGGAATTCCATTTGTATCCAACTGTTAAGTGCAATATGAATATTACGAATCTCATGTATAGACAACTGTTCAATGAAATATGGATATATTGAACCCCATCTTCGCCAACTGTTTAGCGCAGTATGAATATATCGAATCGCATGTTTAGCAAATTGTTCAGTGCAATATGGATATATCGAATCCCGTGTTTAGCCAACATTTCAGTTCAGTGCAATAATAATAATAAAATAATAATAAAATAATAATAGACTTTATTTACAGAGGGTAATACACATTTAGTTACAAAACTAATCCTCCGTGTGGCCCTCAATTATTTACACATTCACAATACTTATTGGCAAATTGGCTAAACATAATGAATAAGAATAAGATATCAGCAGCCAGCCTCACACACCCTTGTATACATAGCCACCTCCCATTCAGATTCTGTCCACATGCCTGCTCATACATTAGATTTCAAAATACTCAAACTCATGAATAATAATAATAATAATAATAATAATTAATAAAAAATAAATGATGACATCATAACATATATGCAGATATCTGAAAACGTAGACAAAGGAAATACAAAAGAAACATCGAGTACATATGAGAATAGTCTCTTAGGTTTAACTTATTTTTTGATATATTATATACATGAACAATTCTTAATTTATCTTTTACACTTATCTACGCTTTCTCAAATATAATGGGTTAACTCTGCGGGGATTACTTTTATTTACACTGTCCTGTTGTTTAGGGATGAAGACAGGGTAAGAGTGAGGTTTGGTGCACCCTTGAACCGGTTTATACTCCCACAATGTCTCTTTTGCCATTGATCGTTCCAAGGCGGTATCCCTGTTGCCAACCTTTATATGTTTTTGATGTGATTTTTAGCTGGAATATACGAAGAATAAGAGTAGCCGTCGGCGTTGGCGTCGGTGTCCCACATAAAGGTTTGCGTGTAAGCTGTCTTTACAAGTCTATCTCTCTTACTTTTCTTATCCTAGCACAGGCAAATTTGGCCTAGGTCTTTCTTATAAATAATAGCATTATCGTAAGGTCTGCATAAGTAATGTTGGTTCCAATAACCCTGGGCTCCCTTGGAATTCAAATTATTATAGCCCTTAAAATGTGTCTCATTTCACATCAAATTTTGCGTGTAAGCTGTGATTACAAGTCTTTATCTCTTACATTTCTTATCCTAGCATAACTAAATTTGGCATTAAGCTTCCTTACATTAATATCTTAAGGACTGCGTAAGTAATTTTGGTTCGTGTAACACCTGGGCTTTCACGGAACACAAATTCTGATATCCTTTAACATGTGTCGCATTTCACAATAAATTGTGCGTGTAAAATTTATATCTCTAATATTTTTTGTCCTAGCTCAACTACATTTGGGAATTGGTTTCCGTGCAGTACGTTGTAAAGGGTTGCGTAATGTTGAGTTCTACAAATTCTGGGCTCCTGTGGAACCCAAATTGGGATGGTTCATAAAATGTGCAATGAAGGCAGATCAAGGTTTTGTGTAAGCTGTTATATCTATATCTCTTAAAAATATTTTTCTTATGTCGCCCAAACTTTGGTTTGGGATTTCTTATAGCATTATTCATCTTATTCATACTTCACCCATATTGAAGCATGGTCTCCTTCCTACCTCCAAACCACACCCAACCTGAAAACTGTTTTTATTTTTTGACATAATTAATTCTGTTTTCTTTTCGTCAATTTCTTACACATAGATATGTTAAGCCACCTCACCCCCGCCTCCCACTCGAAACCCGATCAAATTTTTATTAAAAATATTTCTGTGTTGTTTTAATCAATTCTTACACACTTATACATATAGCTGTCGTGTGCCCCTCTCCACCACCCGACCCCCACTCGAAACCCGATTTGTTTTACAAATTTCTGCGTTGTTTTAGTCAATTCTTACAACACATCTTATGCCCACTTCCTGCCCCCAGAAAGCCGATTATTTTCCATCCGATATTTACACCACCCACCTCACCCAATTCCACCTGCCCCCACCTGAAATTCGTTTTTGTTTTTACATATTACATATTTCTGTGTTGTTTTGGTTTATTAATTCTACACCTATAGCTATGTTGCTCCCCCGTATACCCCTTCCCAACCACACCCATCCCCAACCACCCCATCAGATCATCACCACCACCCGAGTGTTTTTTGTTATTTTACATATCTCGATGTTGTTTTGTTTTATCAATTTGTTTCACCCCCACCGCACTCCAACCAACCATCCCCCTTCCCCATCATCACACCACCCGAATATTTTTTTGTGTCTTTTTGTTTACATATGTCTTTTGTTTTGTTTTATCAAATCTACATCTATATTAATGATCCCCACACCCCATCATCCCACACCTCATCATCACCCCACCCCACCAAAGTAAATGTATTTTGTTAGTTGTTTACACCTCTGTGTTGTTTTATATTGTTTTCGTATAATCTTCCATTACTTGGGTATTAAAATTCAAATTTGAACGCAATCATTATTTCCATATAAAACAATTTGGATTAAATTCAGATACACAGATGAAATATCAGTAAAAAAACTGAAATAGGCCACAATAAAAAAATGCAAGATTCTCATTACCCTCTTACCCGAGTTGCCATTGAACCATAAATATCTTTCAAATGACACCCATTTTGGTTTAAAACTGATAAAAATAACAAATTCACACAGTGCCACAACATTTACTATAATTTGTATGAGACTCTAACAATACTTTTATATCGGCTTGAGTTTCTATGCCCGCCCCGCCCCCAAACCTTACCCACAAATTTTGGCCTTGTTTTCTGATGGTATATACTGGCTATATCATTTATTATTTCTAAAAAAATCGAATAGTCGAGATGCGCTGTTCTACGACAGCTCTTGTTTAATGAATGTGGTCCCTTTTGCCAAGGATCGTTTATATACATTACCCCGCCCTCAACCCTTATATGTTTGTGATGTACTTTTTGAATCACCTTTGCGTTGTAATACTTTCGTGGAGTGTTTGTATTCTATGAATGCTATTCTTCCTGTTGGACCTATAACCGTTTCTTTGTTATTAAAATTAATTCTATGTATTTAACTACATATCTTACTGTTTTACATTAAAGGTCAATGTCCGTAACTTTTAGTTTAGGTTATAAAACACAAATTAATTACATTTATAAACATTAAACACTTACCATTATTGAATATTTACTAAATAAAAACAAGAATTATTGAGGTAACACAAAAAAGAAGTACACCTTCGTGAGTTTGAACTTGCAGTCCAATCTAAAGGTACACTTGCGGTTAATAATACTGAGAGCGCATAACTCGAGAGCGCTACTAACAGAGCTAAGCGGGCCATTTATATATTATGCAAAAGTGAGATATAGGGTCCTATAGAAACCACAGCGTCCGAACGCATCGTAGGTCCTCACTGTACTGTAAACAAGGACTTGAAAATTCAATGAAGGAGTCAAAAAACAACAGAAAGGGTGGTTAAGACAGGTTTACCGACTTGGAACGGTCAGTAGGCAATAAGGCCTACTGGTAAGCTTGGAATCGATTTTATATGCGCACAATCATCGCTATTATCCTGTCTTCAGCGCCCAAATAGACAAGACAGTGTAAACAAAACTACATCCCATCGAAAGGAATTCTCTAACAATAAAGTCCACATCCAGAGAAACTAACTAAAGAAACACATACAGAAAAATAATAAACATCTCAGGATGTATCCAGAATCGTACTGAACAACCATAGTAGTTGCAGCTAAAGATAAAACCAATCTAGGGTACGACCAGAAAACTTGAGGGACGAAAGCTCATGCACCCACCTCCCTTAGTTGGGGTTTCAGTAGGTACAATCATAGAGTCCCAAGAGGTTGTCCAGTCATCGCACAAGTGAAAAGTAAAGCGTAATGACTGACTGTAGAGGGGTCAATCACTAAACATGCAGTGCGCTGTAAAACCAAAGGGTTATATCCTTTTCTGACGAACTTCCTGATTAAATTTGTAAAGCGGTCAAGAAACCCGTCAGACCCCTTTAATTTGAAGTTTATAGACCACATCTACATAAAATGAGGGTTGTGATATGCCTAGTCGCAGAAGTGTTTTAAGGTTGGTGTTGTACTTTACCAGCAGATCTAAGTAGTTTGTGATAACAAAGACCTTGCTCAAGAAGTTTACTTGTAATAACTTGATTTCGATCATTGAAGTCTATAACATCATTACATGCTCTAGCAAATCGAATGAGTTGGGAGATATACACCCCGTATGATGTAGCTCGAGGTACATCTCCATCCAGGTGTGGATAGTTAACGATGTTAAAATTGAAATCATCTCTCTTATCATAGATTTTAGTATGAATACAATCATTTGAAATCGAGAGATGAAGATCGAGAAATGCCTTTACTGTATCCGAACTGTTGGCATTAATCAACGTGAGCTCTGATGGATAAATGTTAGTAACCATATGAGCAAAGAACAGATTATCAATATTGTGTATGTCATCAAGATACCGAGAAGTATTATTAAATGCATCAATAATTCCACCCTGGCTAGCAGGTGACAAACTCAACATAAAATCTCTTTCATAGCAGTACAAAAACAAATCTGCAACAAGTGGCGCACAGTTAGTACCCATAGGAATACCAACAACCTGGCGGTAAATAGTTTTACCGTATCTTATAAAGATGTTATCCAGAAGAAAGGATAAGGCTCTACACACATCAGTACAAGTCCACAAATTATACTTATCAATGGGGGCGTTAGTAAAGAAAGCCCTGACATTATTACAAGCTAGAAAAGATGTACCTTCTCTAGAAAATGTCTTCTGAATAAGCTGAAGCAATTTTTCTTTGATAAGATTATGTGGTAGTGTAGTATACAGTGTAGAAAAGTCGTAGGTGCTTAGAGAAGAGGCATGAAAATGCTTACACCGTAGTTTGTAAAGAACTTTTCCAGAGTTTTTGATAGACCAAAACAGATTGATTCCTGAGTTCTCGAAGACCTTTCCGCAATATTTAACAATATGTTCTTTAATCGCGGAAAGTCAGGAAGTCAATAGTGTTGATATATTGGTCGTGGTACATGAACTAGAGTTAGCGATACATGTATAACGTGCTTTGTAAGGAATTTTGTGAAGTTTGGGTATCCAGTACATTGTAGGGAGCTTTGTCTGCTTACTATTTGCAGAAACCTTTATAGTCTCCATAAAGGTCACATGCTGGGAAACAATGTCCGTCTGCAGCAGAGGTGAAGTCAGATAAGCAGAAGTGCTCGCTAGCTCAGCATTCAAAGTATTGATATAATGTATTCGTCAGACAATAATTATATTGTTGGAAGCTTTGTCTGCTGGAACTAGAGCAAATTTAGTATGTAAATTCTGAATACCCTTCTTAAGGTGTCGTTAATTGTAAGTAGAAGGCCGTGGAAGCAGGGATGGATTTGATTCGTAAAATAAAATACGTATTTCAACAATTTCTGAAATAGTTTTCATCCAAGCGGTAAGTGCATGTTTATCTGCATGTTCTCGCTTACACCACTTTATACAGAAATCCGTTAAAGAACCCGCAATTTCATTGCGACAGGCATTAAAATCAATATCAGATGGAAGGCGATACTTAGGCCCTTTGGCAATTAAATGCCGAATCCTCTTATCCTCAATTACATCAATATTTCCAGTAAGAATGTGACCGGCAGGTTCGTAACACAATTTAGAATTATGACAATCTCAATCAGTGGAAATAGATGTCTCGATCTTAAGATCAGAAACGATCCTATTATAATTGAAAATAAGATTTCTAGTAGATTTCTTATACTTGTAACAAATAACAGGAGTCTCAATATTCATGAAATATTATGGAATTTTGTCAGTCACCCGCATATCATTAAAAATACCGGCTAAATTAATGAATTCGACGCCTTTATCAACTTAAGTTATCTTCAAAAAATGCCTTTGATGGTCAGATGGAGCATCTATATGTGGACGCGAAATATGTTGCGTGTAACTTTGAATAATAGATGCAACCTCATATAAAGGATTAGTACGGACATAAATGACATCTGCTTCTTCGTCAAGTTTCTGTAAGCAAGAAAAAGACAGACTGACTACTTTGCTAAGGAGGGAGTGTCTACCCGATTTTTTATAAATAGAATAAAGGTCTGCAACAGTAACGACTTTCTTAAATTTACGTTTAAGATTATGGTTCTTCCGGAGACCATGTGACCGTCGTTTACTTTTACGAATAGACAATGTGCTAAAAGAATCTATATCTGGGTTATTGGAAATGTTTCTTTCTTGATAAATACATACTATATAGAAGACCCAATGAGTTAATGGCTGTTTCGTGAGAAACTGTAAATAGAGTGCGACCCACATTGTTTACAAACAATAAATAAAACTTTTTTTGTTCAAACTCACGAATATATTACTTTTTGTGTTTGTGATGTCTTATTTTGCCTTGTATTCATCTTTAAATTTGTTCTTTATTTCTGTGCGTGTTTATGGTTGACTGTCGTCCTTGAATGCTGCTTTTCCTGTTCGATTTTTGTATCTATATTACTACAGACTTATTTGTGTCTTTGCTCATGTTTTCATGTATACATTTCACTAAATAAACATCAGTCAGTTATTTGGTTGTGCTCAATATCTGCTTACTTACGGAGAGTATCTCTTTAATAAGATTATAAACTAAATACAAAATGATTTTATTTATTTATTCCAGTATTAGTAAAATACTCTTTTTAGAATATTTTTATTTAAACTATTGTAAGTACAGCATTCGCTCTTATTGTGTTATATACATTTGTTATACAACATATTTGTTGTTTTTGCGGACATCCACTCCTTTATATTTGCCTCGGGTCGTAACGTGTATTTAATGACCACCCATAAAGCTATATTGCTGCTGTTAATCTTATTTATTTTGTATTATTTTACAATTGACGGTCATACAGTTGGACGAAAACTAATGTATTTTGTAGATTTCTATATCTGATAGTATCAATTGCCTTGACAAAATGTTATCATAAATACGTAAATTACCTTATCATGAGATCAGGGGATTAATGTTGTCTATAACCGACAAATGCGGTCATAAGTTTCCGAGCGGTTGTTGTAATAAATATGACTGTTCCATTAATAACGTATGTACAGCACACGTTGCAACATCGTCCCATATTTGAATGTTCTATTAATGTAATGTTTTAGCATATAGAGAATAAAACGAAATACTCCTTTTTCTAGACGTTTTTCAAGAGCTTGTACTCGAGTTGAGGACTATAATATTCGTAATATGTGTATAACTAAAAAGATACTCAATCAGGGTTACCGTTACCATAAACGTCGTAAAAACTTTGCAAAATTTTATTATCGTAACCCTCATCTTCTTTCCAAATATAAATATAATTTAAGAACACTTCTGCGGCAAGGACTATCACAACCTGACTTCTATGGCGATGTGATTTATAAACTTCGTAAGATTCTTGATCATGATCACTTTCATACTATCTTTGTTAAACGTGATAAAACGTTTATCAAAAGAGGTTATGACCCTATCATTTTGCAACGTACTGCATGCTTGGTGGTGGACCGTTTTACAATTCACCACCATGCTTTCCTCTTTAATTGTACGATGACCGGACAGGCTGTTGACCCTATGATGACGCCTAAAGCCCATTGGGACGGTGTCGTTTGATGTGTGTCTGTGATCTTTCTTGTCGTGCCCTTAATGGTTTATTCTCTTGTTGCTCTGGCTTCTGCCAAGTCAGTGAGTACCTTCATTGTGGCTTTCTAGGCTATTGTTTTTTGTATTATATTTACACGAGCATGTTTGTGTTTTACTTATATTGCCTATTGATGCTGCCTGGTTGGTTAGACATTAGATCATGGCGGAGATTTCTCTATTTACACTGTCCTGTTTTAATGGGATGACAGTAGGTTAAGTGTGATGTTTGGTGCACCCTATAACCGGTTTAACCCCCAGTGGCCTACTTTGTAACTGACCGTTCCAAGGCGGTAGCCCTATTTGTTAACCTTTTTGTGTTTGTGATGTCGTTTGGTTCTATTATTACTTTTGCCTTCTTGTTTGTCTGTTTGCATGTTTGTTTCTGTGTTTTGTGGTTGAATGTCCTCCTTGAATGCTACTTTCCCTGTCCGATCTTTTTATATTTCTTCATCATATATAACAAAACGCTCATCTACATTTGGCAGTTGTTTCCTGTCAGTTATACACATAGACATGTGAAAGTTCCACTAACTTTTCTAATATTTTATCTTTCACAATCTCATTATTCTACCTTCACTGTTGTATACACACTGCCAAATATACAGCATCCACTAGGTCAGCAGGTTCTCTCTTCAGTCCACACATAGTTTCGGAAAAAAGATGTCAGTGCTAGTAACATATTTCAAACAATATAATTTATCAAAAGGCATAGTAAGGGCAAGCAACCAAGGCCAGAAATGCCAACACAATTTTTAGAATGAACGATTTTAGTGGGTAGTGAAACCAGAAGTAAAATATTATCAGTCTCTTACGCAATTCAGCACACACTTTTATTGTACATAGTTAAATGCATTAACGAAAATAAGTATAAAAGTCGAACAGGAAATGCAGCTTTCACTGAACATAGTAAACCCTAAAACACGTAAAAGGACAAACATGAATGGCATTGTTACCAAAGAAAAAAGCAAATGACAAACTCATAAAGGGTTGACAATATGGATACCGCCTTGAAACGGTCGCTAACGAGCCTTGTTTTTTCGGTTAAGCATATCCCAGTTAGAACGATTACCATCTCAAATATTGGTATACTCAAATCGAATGCAGAATTGTTTTTCGGTGCCATATATTGTTATTAACAATATCTCACTACATTTTGGCAGATAAGTAAAAACATATTAAAAGTCCAACAGGAAGAGTAGCATTCACAGAATACAGTCACTCCAACAAGTATTTCAACGCAAAGGTGATTCAAAAAGTACATCAAAACACATTTAGTAAAAAAGCACATCACAAACATATAAGGGTTGACAACAGGGGTACCGAACTGGAAAGGTCAGTGGTAAAAGGGACCACCGGGGACTTTAAACCGGTTCAAGGATGCACCAAACCTCAATCTTACCATGTCATCATCCCTAAACAACAGGACAGTTTAAATAAAAATAATCCCCACCCAGTTGACACCTTACCTTACATTTGAGAAAGCGTAGATAGGTGTAATAAGAAAAGACACACAGAAATGTTCCTGTATATAACATTGTTTAATATCAAAAATAAGTTAAACCTAAGAAGCTAATCTCATATGTACTCGATTACTTGTCTGAAACCAGAACATCAAGGGGAACACCGTTAAGGCACAAAAAACAAACGAATTGAAGGACATACATCAAACGGTTCCCGCATTAAAGGATTTACAAACACGTCATATAGATCACCGCCCATCCGGTCATTGCACCATCAAAGGTAAAACTTGTTTTGCTTTGTTTACCTTTTACAACTTAGCCAATATACTTTTTCCGTTTAAACGAAAATCAAAGTCATACATGTAGTCAATTTTTATAGATATTACGAACTAGGGCATAACTATATATTAAGGGTATCTAAATCATCTCACCACTTGCCACCATCAAGTTGTTTGCCGGCGACTGCCTTCTTTACCGAACCATCAGCAGCATCCCCGATGAAAACCATCTCCAGCAGGATATACATACCCTGATAGAGTGACACCTGACTAATGAGGTTCAACACAGTCAAATGTCACTCACTCAAAATCACCAGACAACATGCTATTCTTACAATGGTTATAACATCGACGGCCAACTACTAGAAGAGGTCCAACAATATCCTAACCTTGGAGTCGAGTTTACTTCAGACCTAACGTGGAAGACTCATATCGGTAACATCACAGGCAACGCAAACACGATTCTGAATCTACTTTGAAGACATCTATACGGATGCAATCATGAGATGAAAACAGGGACATCACTTGTTCGTACACAGCTGGAATCTTCAGCTTGAGACCCTTATTTTAAACAAGACATCAAGACCAGACAAAAAATACAACGCAAGTGAGTCCGCTTTATCACTGGAAAGTGTTCATATCATGACAGAGTAACATCTATGCTCGATGATCTCAAATGACCAACATTACAGGAAATAAGAAAGAAAAACCGTATGTTTACTTTTTATATAGCCTACAACAACATGATTCCAGTAATCATCCCAGAGTATGTCATCCATTCAACTAGACGCACAAGAACTCGCGACCCTGCTTTATCCAATTCCACGCTAAATACGTGAAGTACAATTATAATAGCTTCTTCCCTCGAACCATGCGATACTGCAACGCTCCACCCCTGACCTTGTTGACCTTGTGCATGTCTGCTCTGTAGACGTATTCATTAATCGTCTACAGACTTACGTAGCCTAGACAACACGGCGGTGTTTATTGGTTTTAAATATACACAATGGATTGTTAACCATTTTGCTGATGTCACATTCCCGTGATGCTTCGTGCCCTGAGAAGGATAACAGCCGAAGTAGAAGAGTAAAGCTAGTTAATAATACCCCGAACAAACATACCTTAGTTTTCTTCTGTTTCTTGTTCGACTAAATAAAACGAGATCCGGACAGTTCTTTTCTTGTTGTTTGCTGAGTGTACGTGTATATAGATCAGCTTTTGTATTTATTTGCAGATATAACTATACATGGATCATTGCATGTGGATCGTGGTGGGCAGATAAAACTTACATGCAATTCTAGTGGGGCGATAACTCCGCCAGACTATATCGACTGGTTTAAAGATGGCAGTAAGATTGTAGCGAATAAGGCTGAAAACGTTGAATTGCGAATCAAAATCTCAATACATTCACGGACAATATCTAGTGTGTTTACAAAAACTCAGGCAACCATGAGCGACGCTGGGACATATGTTTGCCGCACGTCAGACCTGCAAGTTACAGACGTTAAGCTAAACGTTTTAAACAGTAAGTGTTCTAAAATAAATATATAAATATACATAATGCTTTGGTCGAATTTGTTTAATATACTTGTATTTTCAGTCCTGTCCTCCTACCTCTCACAGCTACTCCTACCTTTCACCTACGCCATTTATATTGCATTGATTATACTATACTAACGGTCATTCTTTGATATCTACGTAAGAATAAATATTTTAAAAGGGTATGCGTCCAATACCCCAATTGTACATTACTGAATACAATCATTTTCTTTACGCTAGACACATGCCTTATATGCAGTGTTTTGTTACCTGTAGCTTATATCATAGACTATAGTTGGAAGACAAACGTGTGCTAGAACGATATTTGAAATGCGATTGTGTCTTTGCAAGCTATTACACAATGCGTTTTTGGTTATTGTTCCTTACCTGCCACGAGGCAATAAGAAAAAACAAACAGTTGCATTTGCAGAGTGAACACACTTCCAACATGGTAGACGAAGTAGCATCATAGAAAATGAAGATAAATTAACACATATATAAGTTACACGTTGCTCATTTGTCATCAGACCGTGTAGCAAGATATGTTTACCCATTTTAGAAAATAGTGTGGATTATAAATGCAATTATAAAACAGAGATTATGAAATTGTCTTCACGTGTTATATGTTTTCTGTTTTTTATTGCAGCTAATAAAAACTCAACAAAAAGAGGTAAGTTCCTGAGAAAGGTTACTAGCTTCTTTCATCTTTGTACTTTTAACACGCATATGTTACATACATGTTAAATAGGCATACATGGGCGGGTATATATGTCCGTACTTTGTTCAACGGCTGTCGGAGTAAATTAGTGCACAAATAGTGATGATTTCCTGAAAACAGTTTTAATAAAACTACTATCGCCAAACTAAAAAGCATAAATATTATATGAATAGGATATGTAACATTCAAATATGACTGTCAAGCCACATCATGCAACACAGACAACAAACAAAACGTATAATTAGAAGCAAAATATGCGACACCATAATCATAAACAGGGATGGACACTATTAACGCCTTGCAACGGTAAGTAGAAAAAAGGCCGGCGTTTATATCAGGTTTAGGATGCACCAATCCGCATCTCATCTAACCCTGATGCCATCCTAAAGAAACGGGACTTCGCAAATAGAGAAAACCTCTGCAGGATATACCGCTAGCAAACTAGACAGCATTAAAAGCGATCATGCACATATGACTTACAAACCCAAACATAGTAAGCAATAAAGCAAGTAATCAATGAATAAACCATTCATGGTACACCAAGAAAATACACCATTTAGAGCAAGAACATAATATTGAAGAAAGATATTATACTATCGCTTTCAGGATTTATGTAGACGTCATCATAAGGTTCACCATCTGCGGGATCATCGCACAATCAAAGATTGAAACCTAGTTGCGAACTGTAAAAAAAACCACCTAAAATGCAATGCGTTGTAAAATAGTATGGTTAGATAACTTATACTTATAACTTCGAGAAACATTGTAATAACGATTGTATCATTGAAGTGAAAACGAACAATGGGCGAGGCTTTCTACTTTTGTAATTCGTGTCACCATAGACTGCCTTGTTGGTTAGGGATTAGATCATGACGGGGATATCTTTATTTACACTGTCCTGTTTTATGGGATGACAGTAGGGTAAGTGTAAGGTTTGGTGCACCCTAGAACCGGTTTTAAACCCCCAGTGGCCTACTTCACCACTGACCGTTCAAGGCGGTTGCCTATTGTCAAGCACTTTTGTGTTTGTGATGTCGTTTGCATTTATTATTACTTTTGCCTTCTGTGTTTGTCGTGTTTGCTTCTGTGTTTTGTGGTTGACTGTCCTCCTTGAATGCTACTTTCCCTGTCCGATCTTTTTATATTTCCTTAGGTGGTGCTATTTCTTGTCATAAAAAATTGTGATCCTTACTCTTGTATTTGAAAAGTAGAATAGAGTTACGACAATACTGACAATACTGATATTGGTATCCTCATTGGACTACTGTAGCGGGACTACTGTAGCGGGATTGTTGTAGCGGGACTACTGTAGCGTTTTTAACATTCTCAACTCGAAGACGAGCTTAATACATTGAATAAGCTTGAGAGCAAGTCCTCCAATACATTAATCTAGGAGAGGTTGACCATATCATTTTCCCACACACTGTAATTTACGGTTGGCCCATTTACAGTCCGTTTTCCTCTTTAAATTTGACATGAAAAGACAGACTGTGGTTATTATGATGACGTCTGCTTAAATACTCCAGGACGGTAGCGTTTGGTGTTTGTCTTAATCTTGTCTTGTCGAACCCTTAATGGTTTATTCTCTTGTTGAACCTAAAGCGATGGTAACGTTAATATTGAAAACACTATTATCGTAGCCCTGATCCATTTTTACAATCTATAACTAATCTAAAAACTCTTATGCGACTAGGACTATCACAAATGACTTCTATGTTGATGGTCGCGTTTGGTGTTTGTCTTAGATCGTGTCTTGTCGTACCCATAACGGTTTGTTCTCTTGTTGCTCTTGGCTTCGGCTAGGTCATTGAGTACAAGATTAGTTATATTGCCTTTTAATTGTGCCTTGTTTGTTAGAGAATTCAGCCTATCTGATACATCATTATGTGCACTGTCCCGTTATATTGGAATGAACAATAGGGTAAGAGTGAGGCTCGGTGCACACTGGAACCTGGTTTAAACCCGAGGCCTCAATTTTTGCCACTGATCGTTACAAGGCAGCAGCTCTATTGTCACCTCTTTTATGTTTGTGATGTCATATCTTGCTTTTTTATTTATCTTTGCAGTTGTTGTTTGTTTCTGTGCGTGTTTGTGACTGTGGTCCTTGAATGTTACATGTCCTGGTTGATTTTTATGTCTGGTTTTGTTCAATATTGTCTTGCCGTACCTAGATTTTTAAACTAGAGTAGCTCTCTGTCTTTGATAATTGCTTTGTCGCTTTCTATGTGTTTTGCGCGTGTGTGTATTTGTATTCATATATATATATATATGATCATGGTTGTGTTATAATCTGTAGCGTAGGGCCGTCACTAAGTATTACTTTGAGTTGTGCACTTTAAAGAATAACGATTTTCCATTTTCATAACAAAATCCGTGGCATTTCTAAATTCCAACCTAAGATAACATGTAGCTGTTATTTGTACCGCTTGTCAGTCATGTTACTTATTGAAGAATAGTGCCTACCGGGGCTAGAGAGCGTGAGCGGTAGCTAGCATATTTCACTACCGCTCATGAACAGTCTCAATCAACCGAGACTGCAATATTCGTATGTGTCGTGCTCGGCCGTTTCCAAAGGTCCATTATCATACTCGTTTTAAATTCCCTAAGCTAAATTCACCAAACCAATGGAAAATAGTATGCATATTATATCAAAACGTATTGCATGATGTTAATTTAATTTGAAAATAATGAGTGCGTAGATGGCAACATCTATATTATCAAAATCTCAATGCTATTGATTGTTCAGCGCATTTAAATAGACACGAAATGTTGTTTATTAAAGCAACTGTGTTCGGATTCAGTATAGCATTCCACTTTCTTAAGTTAATTAATTAATAACGGAACTATAATTATCACAAAGTAACTATGTTACAACACATCCTAGTTCGTTAGAGGATGGGAGTTTTATGTATTTGCACTGTTCCACTTTACTGAGATGACCATTGGGTTAGAATGAAGTTGTTTTAACCTAAACCTGTTATAAAGCGGCCTTTATGCCGCTGATCGTTGCAAGGCGGTAATCATATTGTCGACCCCTTTTATGTTGGTGATGACTCAAATTGTGCTTCATTTTTTGCTTCTATAATGCAACCTAGAATCTGGTTTAACCCCACAGCGGCCTTTCTCGCCACTGACCGTTCAAGGCGGTAGCCCTATTGTCAAACATTTTGTATGTGTGATGTCATTTGGCCTTTTATTCATCTTTATATTTGTTTTTTGGTTTCTGTGTATGTTTATGGATGACTGTCGTCCCTGAATGCTGGTTTTCCTGTTCGATTTGTATATCTATATTTGTTTTATTTCCATTTTTGGTTGATACTTTTCTGTGAATGCTGCATATTATGTACCTATTTTTGTTACCTAATGTTACGATATTAAATACATGTTTGGATGTATATCATATTTAATGCGCATTTGTTGCTTTTTCTTTCAGAGCCAAATGAAAATGAACCGTTTAATTTTAGAAGAGATTTCATCGTCATCGTCAACATCATCACGGATACGTGTACCTTCTACTACAATAATACTATGCCTCAGTCTAGTCAATATCATTTTAAAATATATCCACTCAAAGAAAGCTAACTTTAAGATGTATACAAAAGTTCAACACATACTTGTGTGCGCAAAAATGCGGTATCCTTATTAACGTGAATGACGTTAGGATAACGGAACTCGACCAAAGTAGTAATGTTTGCATGTAGTTTAATGACTATTGTAGTTGTTTAACAAAGTAACTGTAACTTTAACACAAAAATGAGTTATACAATAACCAGCTCATCGTCTTAATCCAGTCGAAGTGTGGCTCCTGCAATACTGCTCTAGCTCCAATTAAAATATAAAACACATTCAACAAATACTCAACGACTTCCGCATCCGTATAATGTGACAATGTGAGACAATAGCCCTATTGTTTGTAAAACAGTTTTCTTTTTCGGGAGAGTAGTAAGGAAGGTAGTGCTGGTGAATCATTGTCTATTACGCTGAAGTGACATCAACGTTTTACATGCAATAACGTGGCTTGTTTCAAAGCGAAATTCTCTATGTTATGAAGAACACATAATTATTAATAACACATACGGTATATTAACGAGATTAATGTTAAATCAATTATTTGCAGCTGGTTATATGAAGAAATTGTATCTTTTGAAAATAGTTTATAGATGTACTTCGGCCTTTTATTCATCATTAAATTTGTTCTTGTTTCTGAGTGTGTTTGTGGTTGACTGTCCTCCTTGAATGCTGTTTTTCCTTTCGATTTGTATATCTATATTAGCATGAGAGTGTCACGACACATTATTTGCTTTGCATTTCGTGAGGGCTTACAGAATACGAACAGATAGGTTATTTTGTACAACGATATCATGATTATTATACGAAAAGTGCGTGGACAATCTGAAGTAGTACATACATGAGATATGTGGATATCCGTATGTGCGTGTAATTCTGAACAAAGGACTATATATAACTATATATACTGAAAAAAAATAATTTAGCACGGTCTTTTGCAAATTGATCTTTAAGATACTAAATGTTTATTTTATAATGTGAATGGCACGCCAGAAGGTGTTCTTGTTTGTCAGTTATAATGTGTCATTCAAAGCAAGTATCAGAGTTATATCCCATTTATATAAAACAGCATAGTTCACATTATAAGATTATTACAAAGAACAATATTAAACTGTTTTAAATTATTCTGGGTGTTGAGTATAAAAAAGCCAAAATAATTGACAGTAACCTTGACAGTATAATGAAATTGCGAACCAAAGTTTTACATTTTAAAATGATCTCCCTTTATATTGAAATAAGAACGAACTTATAATTTCTGTAAATAAATACCGAAAAGTGGATTCCTTGGAAGCAACAAACACAAACAAGAGATAAAGGTAGCAGGCTAGGTTTTATTGAGTCTGTTCATAAGGGTTCACGCCTTCGAGCACCGGTTTAAGCGATATTGCTTGATGATCCCAAAGGACATGTAATAGGTAAACTAAAACGTGTTGCTACTTTTTTTCGCAGATATTTTTTAAACATAATTTCCTGCATATACTTGTTAATTATGTTAATTATATTGTTAATGGTGGCTGAAGCACATAGTCTTGAATCTTGAATCAAATGGGAATCGCCATGTCATTCATGTGCTAAACATTTTTTGCAGTATACGATAGTGGGCATCCGAGTAAACATACATGTATCATTGCATATTGCGTAAAGTGAGTGTATAAAAAATGAAAATACGAAAATGTTGAAATGTCTACGAGTAGTTAATTACCATATATAAATAAGTGTAGAACGTTAAATAAAAAACAAATAATGCTGCTTTGATTGTTAGACATATAACCTGCTGAGGATTGTTCTTTTATTTACGGTGCAACCTATAACCCGGTTTAAAACCCCAGCGGCATTTTTGCCACAGGCTGTTCCAAGGTGGTAGCTCTATTCCAAACCCGTTTGGGGTTGTGATGTCACTTGCATTGTTTAGATTTAACATTGCGAGTGCTGTTTGTTTTCATGCGTGCTTTTGCTTGTTTTGGTTGTCGGTTGATACCCTTCTGTGAATGCTACATGTCCTGTTCGAGTTTTATGCTACTTTTTGTCAGACAGCACGTTATACAGTTTTACGAAAGATGAGTAGAGGCAAGGCGGACTATCCATTTTCTTTACTGTATCTTGCGTATCGTCGAGTATGTAGAACTGAGTAAGACCGAGCTTCACTTATTCAAAAACAAACGCTAAAGAAAAATCTACAGTTGCACTATGTAGACTTGCCAAGAAGTTATTAGTATCACTATGGGTACGAACTGTGCACCATTGTCGCAAATTGTTTGTTATATTTCTATGAAAGAGATTGCACGTAGAATATTTCACCAGATATCCAGGCAAATGTTATTGAAGCCTTTAATGACACCTCTCGGAATCTGGATGACATATTGAACATTGACAACCCTTTCTAATTAATATGTATCCTAAAGAACTTCAACTTATGAAAGCTAATGTTTCTGAAGCTAACGCTTCTTTCTCGATTTACATCTCTCTACTGAAAATTGTGAAAGAATATATCACAAGTGAGATGCTTTTAATTTTGATATTGTTAATTATCCACATTTAGATGTGAATGTTCCCCGGGCAACATCTTATGGGGTCTAATTCGTTTTTCTAGAGCTGGTACACTAGTTGAGGACTTTAATATTTGTTATCTTTGTATAACTAAAAAGCTACTCCATCGGGGCTACCATTACCATAAACTTCGTAAAACCTTTGCAAAATTGTATTTTCGTAATCCTGATCTTCTTTCAAATATAAAAGTATAAGGACAAGGATTATCAACAACCTAAATTATATGGTGACGTGATTTACCACCTTCGTCAGATCATTGGTCATGATCACTTTCATACTATAATTGTTAAACTTCTTAAAGGAGTTTATGACCCTATCATTTTTCAACGCACTGCATGCTTGTTGGTGGACCCATTTACAGTTCGGCACTATGCTTTCCTCTTTAATTGTGTTGACCGGAAGGCTGTCGACCCTATGATGACGCTGACGTTTGATATTTTTCTGCAATCTTGTCTTGTCGTGCCATCAATGGTTTGTTATCTTGTTGATCTGGCTTCTGTCAAGTCATTGAGTACCTTTTTGTGGCTTTCTCGGCAATTGTTTTTTTTGTATTTATTATTTTGCCTATTAATGCTGCCTTGTTGGTTAGAGCATAGTTCTTGGCGGGGATTTCTTTATTTACACTGTCCCGTTTTATTGGGATTACATCAGGGTAAGTGTGAGGTTTGGTGCACAGTAGAACCTGGTTTAAACCTCCGTTCCAAGCGGTAGCCCTATTGTCAACCCTTTTGTGTTTGTGATATCTTATTTTACCTTTTATTCATCTTTAAAGTCGGTAGTTTTTTCTCTGTGTGTTTGTGGTTGACTTAAATGCTACTTTTCCTGTTCGAATTTTACATCTATTTTTTTTTTGATACGACGAACAATACTCGTTGTTTAAACCTATGTGACACAGAAACCAATAATGAAGATATTCGTTTTTCCCCATCGATGTACTCCATTTGATGTCGCGTCGATTTAGCAGAAAACGGTACATAGTCGGCACAATTGCGCCGGTCCGTGTCTCAAAATTTACTTTTATCAATTCAAAAATATATGTTTGACTGTCAGTCGTACACTTTTCAAATTTTGTCAATGGACGTATTAAGACATAAATTACACCTATAACACGCCCATCGGGGACCATGACCTTGTCGTTTTGGGCTTAAAAGGATAGAATGACGGTATTAACAGTTGTTTGTTTGGGTTTTTCACTTTAGTGTTTGACATTTTCAATTGATGAGATGTACTTTTATTTACAATATCTGAATTAATATTAGGTATTGTGGATGCATATTACGGACCATATAAGCACAGAACTGGTTATCAATAACGAGAACGTCAACGAGATACCGATATTTATTGTATACTTTCATATTGTCCCGTTTAGTTTGCATTGAGCTAAGTGTGCAATATTCTACGATATCGCACACATTGATATTACACCGGAACTTTGTATCGTGATTGCTAAGAGCCGCGAAATAGAAATAAGGAACTATTTTCAAATAAAATAACGGAATCCTTCCTATAGTGTCAACAAAAAAATACGTGTTTTGTTCAAACTTTTAGGGCAGAAATTGATAAAATAATTGAAATGTCACTCACCTACTGTTTTTAACGTTATCGAATGATAAACAAACTTTAGAAAATCGCTTGATGTTTTTAATGACGTCATCCGACGTCGACGTCGTTTTTCGCACAAAATAATCATCCAACCAAAATGAAACTGAATGACATTATAGGAATTCCATCGAAAGCTATAAAAATAACACAAATATAATGAAAAGTAATAGTCATACAATTAGCATTGATCGAAAACAATATGAAAGTATACAATAAAAAGGTTATTGAATTTGTATGGCTAAATATTACTTGGAACTCGTTGTTTTGGCGCAGGACGACTCGCAAGCTCGTCGTCCTTTGCCAAAACAACTCGTTCCAAGTAATATTTAGTCATACAATTTCAATCACCTATAGTATTATTAAACCAATACTGTATTCATGGCTAGTAGGTGACAAATAACATCTCTTTCACGCCAGTATGTGGCGCACAATTAGTATCCATAGGGTTACTGAAACCTGACGGTAAACAGGATTACCGTATCTAATAACGATGCTCTGTAAAAGAAACGATAACGCCCTATAGACATCCGTTCACATGCTTTTATTATCAACAGGGGCATTTGTAAATGTTTGTTAAGAATGTTGTGACAATACATACAGTTGCTTCTCTTGTCAATGTCTTCTGTTTAAGCAGAATTAATGTATATTTGATTAGGTTATATGTATAATGGTTAAAAGGTCATACTTATGCCAAACACTCTACGGTTATTTATCTTTGTTATGACTCTTTGATTTACGCATTAAGCAATAAAAGTACATATACTTGTCAAAAAAGTAATGTTGCAGTCAAGGACCACAATCAGCCAAAGTAGATAAACAATAAATACAGATAAAGGTGATCCTTTGAGAGCAACAAACACAATTAAGAGAATAAAGCAGCAGACTCGGTTGTATTGAGTCTGTTCATGAGAAGTAATGAAAGAAGCAACACTTCGCACGCCCCCTAGCACCGGCTTAAGCGGTATTCTACTTCAAAGCCACCCATGGTCCAAAGGACCAGTAAAAAATAACACTACTGATTCGTAGCACGGGGAGACTTTTTACAGCCGCCACACTGCACTAAACGAACGCTAGTGTGAATGTTAATAAATACTGATAAAGGTGATCCTTTGAGAGCAACAAACACAAGTAAGGGAATAAAGCAGAAGTCGAAAAGAAAGTAGCACTCAATGACCGCAGCCATCAGAATGCATACATCGAAACAAACAGCATACACACGGTATATGTTACCACAAACATAACTGTTGACAATAGGGTTGCCACCGGAACGATGTTTTATATTTTAAAAGAAGATCAGGGTTACGATAATTTAATTTTGAATTGATTTTTCTTTCGAAGTTTTTGATAAGGTAGAAACACATACATGTATACTTCATAAGACATTGCTCGGAATATCTCTCTTAAGTGATTTGTCTGGTCATTCCATTTGTTCTTTTGTTTATTTCTTTATTTATATTGGGAGTAAGTAGGAACACTCAAAAGTAGGTACACTCACAAGTAGGTACACTCACAAGTAGGTATACTCACAAGTAGGTACACTCACAAGTAGGTACACTCGCAAGTAGGAACACTCACAAGTAGATACACTCACAAGTACGTACACTCACAAGTAGGTACACACACAAGTAGGTACACTCACAAGTAGGTACACTCACAAGTAGGTACACTCACAAGTAGGTACACTCACAAATAGGTACACTCACAATTAGGTACACTCACAAGTAGGTACACTCCCAAGTAGGTACACTCACAAGTAGGTATACTCACACGTAGGTACAATCACAGGCAGGTACACCCTCCAGTAGGTACACTCACAAGTAGGTACACTCACAAGTTGGTACACTCACAAGTAGGTACAATCACAAGTAGGTACACTCACAAGTAGGTACACTAACAAGTAGGTACACTCACAAGTAGGTACACTCACAGGTAGGCAAGTAGGTACACTCACAAGTAGGTACACTCACAAGTAGGTACACTCACAAGTAGGTATACACGACGAACAGGAAACGCAGCTTTTACAAACCTCAGTCAGCTAAAAACACAAACTAAAACAAACACAAACTAAAACAAACACAAACTAAAACAAACACAAACTAAAACAAACACAAATTATAATGTTAATACGAAGCAAGACATGTCCCATAACAAACACAAACGGGTTGACAATACGGCTCCTTTTCTAGGATCGGGTAATGGCAAAATGGCAAAACGGGGACATTATAAATAAATAAATACCCGTCAATCTATATTCTCTAACAAAAAAGGCATCCGTAATAGGCAATATAAGATGATCATGTATATACGAAAACAAAACAAAACGTCCAGAACAACCGCTACGGTAACTGTCTTTTGGGGAATTAGGGATACGTATTCATTAGATTTCGAATCTGAGGTACACATTGAGAAGAAAGGTGAACTAATCGTACATATTTGCTTTGTTTACATTATTTAGGATGGATAGAATTAGCCATTATAGAAAAGAAGGGGATTTTATTGCTTTATAGATTATCCAGGAAACATATGACATATGCCGGAGTTACTTATAATATATTTCATAGTACTAACGCAAAGTATTCGACATTTAATTATAACTCCATGAAGCTATATATTGAGATTATATACATGAAC